>CALNHX010002829.1:0-166643 GCA_940337035.1 Agriotes lineatus
AAGCCTTCAACTCCACATAGAAGAAGGCGCAAAAGACTGCTATAACTCCTGAACATACGCTAAAATAACTTGCTCATTCAGAATCTTAACGTCTTTAGGAATATCTTCATCATTTTCTACAGATGTCATAAGTTACGAGCTGGTTACAACTTAAAACTGCTTACAACCATACACGAAATTGGAAATAACTGACATTTATAAACAACAGTTGCAACGTTCTACTCACTCTCAATCATTCTAAAACGTCATTACACAAACCTGGCATTTTGATGAATATAAATTACAAAAAGATAGATATGACCGAATTGTACTTAGGTATTACAAAAACTATTGCACAATACACGTCCGTTGGGCCTTTACTGCCTCGCCAGTATTATTCGACTCGCTCTTCGAGCTCGTCTCACAAATTCTCTGGCTCGGCAGTAAAGGCTATCCTAACGGACTTCTACTGTAAAATACTATAACGTTATCCAGGTCAGCTAAAGATTTTACTGCATTTTTTTGTCCGTTTTTGTTTATGCAGATTATTCCGTCCCTCGTCCAAACACTACGATACCCAAATCGCGTGATTGCACTTTTGTACACCGATAACCGCATCCTTGTGAGGTCTTCCGCGATAAAAATGCCCGTTTTAAGACTTTACGAGCCACTATAATTTGCTGTTTCATTCGGTAATTAGCTAATTTAACTATAATAAGTCGATGTTTCATATTATTTCTAATGGGAAGTGGAGTACGGTGCCCAACCCGGTGCAATCTATCGATATAGTTCAAATCAGCTGCAAACTTTAAGTTTTCCTTTAACAAGTTTAAAACTAAGTCGTCGGTTTTTTCGTTGTCATGCTCAGGAATCCCAAAAATTCTTATACAGTTCCGCCTAGAATACTGTTCCAAATCGTCCATCTTTGTATTTAATTTATTTATTTCAGAGTTTGCTATTTGCGATATCGAAATATAGATTCTGTAATTTTGGAATTACATGCTCGCAGTGCATTAGCTATTGCTGTTTCTACGGATTCATTAATAGTTTTGTTCAGTGTCTCCACATACCTCGAATCATTGAATAGAGTATTGATAGTATTGCTGATTTTATTGCTTGAATTTCCTCCTTATCCGCTCTGGACAGCTTTGTGATCATTTCATCCAACCTGCACTTTCACTGTATCTTTAAATTAAATGTACTAAGTAAATGTTCAACTTCGTCACTTAACTATTAGTTCATTTTAAGGTGAGAATGCGCAATTAACCATTAAATTAACGATTTAGGAAGCGGACACGCGAGGCACGTCTACTCTCGGCAACGTCTCATAGCAATATAAAGCAGCACAAAATGGTTCTTTAGTTAAACATATGAAGACGTTGACTTACTTAACTAACTACTTGTTACTTCATTTCAGAGCTTAGGGCTTCCATGAAACAACACCACCAAACCCTGTTTTTGGAGAGTGTTTTGACTTTAGTCTATGATTTACCAGTTGTTTTTACTTTTGCACCAATTCTTCTTCATCAGTGCAGCGCACCATATGCTTGTGAAAAACCTTAATATCAGCTTCTAGACGGTGTCGTTTACCAAAAGCTTGTATTGATTTTTGGAGTCCATACTGCCGACTGCTTTAGAGTTATTCAAAAGCAAAATCCTATTCGTCTGTTGTATGTAAATTTAAAGCAGCACAAAAACATGATTGGGTTAGGTATATGGATAATGGAATAACACACAGTACGTACACAAAAAATTTTAGGTCATTTGCATTTGTTAAGCCATTTTGCAGTCTTCAGTGATTTAATTTAACCCTTCAAGCCCTTAGGGCAGCCTAGTGATATTTCAAATTTGATGCCAGTATTTTTAACTTCTCATCACTTATTTCAACAATTCTTGAATTAGAACACCCTGTAGTTTAGCGCAACTGTCTCGATTTAGTCGATTCAAGCCACCCTTTATAGTGCACGTGGCTTTATTTACGCAACGCTGGTTTCAGGCGTGTTAAGAATTCTTGTTGGAGCAAATGAGATGGCCTCTGGTTTTCCTTGTTACGCCGACATTAATTTGTTTTTACCGTCTGGCTTCTTACGCTCTGATTGGCTGACAGCTTTTAGCAGTTGAGACGCGCTTGGCTGGAATTGTGTTTAACGGTTTTTTTGGCGGAGAGTCGGTCTCAGGCCACGAAGTTGAGCGGTGCGGTGCCGCCGCGCTAGCGTCCCCTCACACTTCAGGGCGTGTGGGGGCGTTTGCTTTTGTTAATATACCGTTGCCGCGAAGGCTATTTTCGTTCACCGTGTTTTCCTGTAAGGAGTTCCGACAGAGCCGTTGACTGTGACGCACGCATCGTTAAGTGTTTTTGGTGCTCCCGATGGCCACGTCCTGCAACGTAGTGTAAAGAGTATTCCTTCCTTCTCACTGGTTAGGGGATTTCGCTAGCAGGACGTGTAGAGTGCCCTCGATTCTATCGTCGTATCTGGTCTCATGTGCGAGGCCCGTTCCATTTAAACGCCATTCCAAGGCGGATTATGGCCCCAAAGATGCTTTCGTACTGCTTCCGCTGTCAAACCTAACCCGTAATGAAGGTACCGCTAGTAGCCACCCACGCAACGCTCAAGAGACGCCAAAAAAATACAGGTATCGTTGCAAATTATTGTGTAACCTAATCGCCATTTTTTACGACGCGAACTTATCATCGCGTGTGTGTGTTAACGCTATTGTGCCTCATTCATTGCCTGCAGAGAGACTGAACTGTCATGCATGTAGCCTACAACCGGGGCCAATTTATTAAACTACCGCATTTCTGGTCGCCATTAGTGTGATTAATCAACCGTTATTTATGTTACTTATGTCGTGCCCGCCATTGCTGTAAATTTAGGCGTTGTGGCCGTCTGTAATTCATAGCTAACATTTGCTCTGTGTTTGAACCAAGCTTGCAACATAGCCGCTGCTAATTCCCTTGTGCCGTGGGCCATTCTCGTAGATGCAATTAAACAGTGGCTCTGGGCCCGCCTAAATTCAGCGAGGTTGTTGTTGTGAACTTATGTATTTTGATTGCTCTCATTTGTAAGTAAATATTTGCTTGTGCTTGATCCAAATTAAACATCCCAGTGTTGCAAATTTGTGTGTTTCGGCCGCTTTTTTTCATGATTAAACCTTGGCTTTGTGTATGACCCAGTTAAGCGATACATTTAACTACCACTTCATGGGCTTCGGCCACATTTTCCGCTTTTACAATGTGTAGGGATTTTTCTATTTCCCAAGTTTTTTCTTCTTCCGTATCAAATGCAACAATTTTATTCCTTAATTTTTCACATTTAGTACAGGTATCTGACTTCGGCTTACCAAATTTTGAAGTTTTCCATAAAATATTTTCGGAGATAGGTACTCATATTTCACAATAGAGTTGGCTCTATGTTTCTCTTGAATTAACTGATATTGTGCAGGTTCATGTTTTTTCATTATGAATACATTTAAAAGCGGAAAAAGATAGTAATGGTGTAAATTATCTTTCCTGCTATAGTGAGGTTTGTATCTAGGAAAACTTAAAATATGGTTTCGTATTTTTTCATCTACTTCCTGTGAAATTTTTTTGGGTCTGTTGATGTGTTTCCCTCTTTTATCTGTTGGATGAGTAACATTAACTGCCATGTGCTTTTGCAAACGTTCTATGCGACTTTTTGTTACACCGTAGAGTGCTAGTAAGGCTTTCTTACAAATATTATATTCCGTATGCCCATTTCTGCCCTAAATACAGGCAAAAATTGAATAAATAATAATTTAATAAATAGGTGTTAGGACTCTCAGTAAATACATAATATATTTTTTTTTCTTTTCCTTCTCCCGAACGGGGTCTATATCGCGATACTTCGTTTACTTTAATGCATCCTTACAAATATGCATCTTGCAAATCTTTTGAAGCCAACTGATAAAATGCTTCAAAAATTTTTGTGTGATTTCTGGACCAATTTTTTCGAAGCATTTCAGTCTACAGTTACAGTTAGGTCCGATTTTTTTTCCGCAACAACAGCACCGTTAACATTTTTGTAGGATTTTCCTTCAGTTCGGAGCTTCTTTCTGACGTCCCTCTTCCAAATTTTATCCCTCTCGACACTTCTTTTTCGCTTTTGCTTGGATATTTCATTGGACGCACCAGGCTCATGTTCAAAAACACTAGCACTGGCATTAGCTTCTTCCGCGGAAGTAGAAGAATGTTCAGCAACTGTGAGGTTATGTTTTCGTTTATTCGCAATTTCTGGAACATAGTCTTCGTCACTGTCCGTATGGGTACCTTCAAATGGGTCCACAAATAATTCAGAACTGATATCAGACATTATTCTGCGATGTCTTCGGTTTCAAATAAATTCACACCACAAAACTGTAACCACACCTCAAACAAAATACACAACAAGCCATACAACTCCAAAAAATGAGCTATAATGGTTTGATACCTCACCAATCAGCGTATGAAATGGCTCCTCAAGTACCATTTCAACAAACACAGTATCAAACATTGCCTGCTACGTCAACTAATCCATCACAACTGGGATATCACCCTCAACAAATTATAAGAATGTCATCGACCAGTGAAGACGAATCAAATGATACACAGAAAACTAACAATATTCCATGGCAACAAGTAAAAAGTATAAAACGAAAGAAGATTACAAGATCTGCAAATACGAGTAATTATGAAACCGTTAAAATAACCACCAATAACAAGTTCAGCACGCTAACAGTTGAAGGAAACAACCCTCAAAACACTGATTCTACGGAAAAGATCAGCAAACCTACCCCCATATACATAGATAAATCAAATGAGAAACTGCTTAGAGGATGAACAGTATACCGCGAAGAGCTTAGCTAATCACACCATCAAGATTAATTGTAATATTGCAGATAGTTATCGAAAACTAATCAAATATTTAAAGCAAGAGAACATTATTCACCACAGCTATCAACTGAAAGAGGATCGTGCCTACAGAGTGGTTATTAAACATCTACATACTCCATTCCAACTGCAGAAATCGTAAAAGAATTAACAAAATTAGGGCACAAGGTGAGAAACATTATAAATGCTAGACACAGAACTACAAAAGAGCCCTTAAATCTCTTTTTGGTTGACCTTGAGCCAGCAAACAATAACAAAGAAGTTTACAATATACAAAGACTACAAAACGAGGATCGCACAGTACTGAAAGCTGTAAAAAATCTAAAGAAACACCAGCCACTTGTGCATTGTGCGGAGGTGACCATCCGGCCAATTATAAAGGATGCGGATATTACCATAAGCTAATCCAAGGAAATCAGACACAAAAAAAGGTTAGTGCTATAAAACCAATAACCTCGAATAACGTAAACATCAAACCCAACCTTTACCAGGGCAGTTATCAAAATCAAAACAGAACATATAGCAGTGTAGTCAGCAATAATCAACTACATAATGTTAATACATCAGAACCATCAAACGCGAGACTATCACAATTTCTTAATGAATTTAAAGCTATGTTCAATCAGTTAATTCAACAGAATAGTATGGTACTTAACATGCTAACAGCGCTAATTGGTAAACTAGTTTATTAATGGCTAAGTTTTTACGAATCGCACTATGGAACGCCAATGGTCTTGAACAACGCAAAGAAGAAGTAAAAACCTTTTTAATAAACAACCACATAGATGTCCTATTAGCCAGTGAAACACATTTTACAGGACGAACATATTTTAAAATACCAAATTATATAACATATAATACCAACCATCCTGATGGTACCGCGCATGGCGGCACAGCAGTTCTAATTAAAAATACAATTCACCATTACGAACTGCCGAAATATCAAAAAAACCTTCTACAATCCACTGCAATAAAAGTATCAACTCTACCATATGAACTGGCAATTGCAGCTATCTATTGTACACCTCGTCACAATATAAAAAAGAAACATTAGGCAATACATTTCTAGCTGGTAGTGATTACAATAGTAAACACATTAGATGAGGCTCACGCCTAATAACAACCAGAGGTAGAGAACTGTTGAAAACAATAGAAGACCATAGATATTCATTTCTATCAACAGGCACACCAACCTACTGGCCGACTGATCCACGAAAAAACCCTGATTTACTAGATTTTTACGTTACAAATGGAATCAACTTGACATACACTAACATCATACCCAGCTACGACTTGTCATCTGACCACTCTCCAATTATAACAACAATTGGAACATCTGTAATATACAAGAAACCCTCACCTAGACTACACCATACTCACACAAATTGTGATAATTTTCGCAGCATATTAAATGACAGTATAGATCTAAAAATCCGACTCAAAGAGACTGAAGAATAAGAGACTACTACAGAAGCATTTATAAGCCAAGTACAACAAGCTGCACAACAGCCTTCACCAGTACTTCACGCAAGAAAAATAACCCGGGATATACCGTTAGAAATTAAAAAAGCCGTAGCAGAAAAAGACGTGCCAGATCAAAATGGCAACGTACTCACACACCAGCTGATAGACAGGTCTATAATCAAATGAGCCAAAGATTAAGAAACAAGCTCAAAGAAGTACGAAACCAGGAGTTTGAAGAATATATAACTAAATTCACCAGAACTGATAACTCCATACGGAAGCCAATAAAGAACTCAAGACAACCTAAAACTCCTGCTCCACCAATAAGAAAAAATATTAATGAACCATGGGCAAAAAGTGATGCTGAGGAAGCTAACCTATTCGCAGAACATTTGGCTTCCGTATTCCAACCGATAGACAACGTAGCAGACCAAGAAATAGAAGAAAGTCTCTTTATTCCATCTGTAACACATACATCTATCAAAGCACTGACACCAAAAGAAATCACGGAAGAAATTAAATTTCGAAATCCAAAAAAGTCACCTGGAATTGATCTGGTCACGACTAAAATGTTGAAGGAATTACCTAGAAAAAGGATAGTAATGCTAACCTACATTTACAATTGTTACGGTAATAAAATGACTTAGCGACACCCACGCGAGGTGAGTATCGCACGACTGGTTAAGTCCGGGAAAGGAAGGCACGCTCGCCCTGAGATTCGTTAAAACAGGCTAAAGGCCTCGGCTGAAGCGCTCAGGGAGTTGGGCGTGGTTCAAACGGTACGTCAGTGGACAAGCGTGGCATGACATGAACGGGGTAAATCAAAAATAAAAGGGCGCCACCAAGTCTGTCTCTAAGTATACTCGTGTAACCGGACCTGGACGGTTAGACGGGACGGAAAGTACACATGAAAGTACTCGAGAAATATCGAGCTCAGATTACAAATTCGAGAAATAGGTGCTTGCGTTACTAATTCGGGTAAGTACTGCCACTGCGGGGGCGTTGCCAAACCTACCTGCACACTCTAACGCTCAAGTTCCGTTGTACATCGATCTTGACACTAGTTGTTTAATTTGGAAAGAGCATGCAGAGGTCGTACACAATAATAAATCTCTTAATCACATAGGTATCTATTGACTGACGTTACAACAAAGAATCAAAGGGGCAACGAATATGTCGCCTTAAATAAACGTAGGGCTTAAATTAGTGCCCCCAGCTGGAGTTCGCGCGCTAATACTAGAACACACAAATCCATCAAACGTTCAATACCTAAACAACAGACCTTGGTCGACCCGTTATGCGAACTGCCTAACGTTATTGGTTAAATATGAATAATAAATACGGCCGAGGCCCACTACTTTACAGCGACCGTGTCGCGGGGTGAAGCCAAACGCAGAACAAATAGTTAATTATCGGTGAAGGTGCCCGGAGCACATAAATTGGCAGTAATTGCATCGCTTACCTGGACGTACACAAAGCAAAGATTCAATGTTAACAGAAACACATAAATTTACAACACAGTAATGGTTACTTTTAGTTCGGATACAAACAACGATTGATTTGCAGGTAATAGCGATCAAAGTCTATCGCCCACAACGACAAACTCGCGTAATTGGGTCACGCACTACACAGCTGATTGCTCGCGCAAGTGAGCCTGCGGCACGGCGCAGACCACTTGATTTTGCCGCGCCCAAAGCTATGAATCACAAACGGCCGAAGCGTTTCGGTTTACAACAATGACGGCGGGAAATATGGTAATTTCATAGGTTGCTACATGCATGACAATTCAGTCACTCTGCGAGCGACAAGTTAGACACAAAATTCATTAACACACACATGATAGTAAGTTCAGATCGTAAGCAAAATAGCTACTTGGTTACACAATATCTTAAAATGGTACCTGTGTTTGTTTGACGTTTCCTGAGCGGTGCGGTGCAGTACGGCAGGCTAGCAGCGCCTCAGGTTAACTGCGGGGGGCGGTACAAGAGTATTTCCTTTGGTAACGAATCCGCCGGACGACGGCGGCTATTTTGGAATTGGTCACACACATGCGACTGAATACAATGAGAGAATTACGGGCACTGCGCGTCCTGCTAACAAATCCCCCCAAAACCAGTGGGGAATAAAGGAACACTTCATAACGACATCGCTGGACGCGGCCCTTGGAAAACCCCAGGCAAAAGACACTCCACAAACACGTGCGTCGCACTCGATAGCTTTCAGCCGACTCCCCTCTGCTTGCAAAACATGCCAAGCTCTACCGACCGCGTCACCACGCGGAGCCTTAGCCAATCAAGAGGCGTAAGCTTCGGCGAAAATAACTGGATTTACGCGCGCAACCGATGATAAAGAATGGCCCAAGATGATCGAAGCGGGGCCGCCGCGTCGATATACAGGTTATTCAGATTCAAATGAACAAGAAATGATCTTGCGCCTGTGAGTTTTTGTGATAAAAGTTAAAAATGTTAGAATCAGAATTGAAGTACAGATAGGCTGTACAGAAAGCTTAAATAGTCAGCTTTGTTGTTGAAGGTTACAAAATAGCTTAACACAATGCTATTCTACGGCTTGGATACTGGCCAAAATGTCTAAAAACTGCGCAAATCATAATGATAGGTAAACCAGGAAAAGAGCCAACAGATGTCTCCTCTTACAGGCCCATAAGTTTGCTATCAACAATCTCAAAACTTTTTGAAAAATTGGTGCTTCGTAGATTAAATGAAGACATGCCTTCCGAAAACTGGATACCAGATCATCAATTCGGGTTTCATCAGAAACACTCGACAGTGCAACAAGTTCACCGAATTACACAAACCATAAATAAAGCATTTGAAAATAAACAATTTTGTAGTGGAGTATTTCTTGACATTAGCCAGGCTTTAGATAAAGTCTGGCACCCTGGATTAATCTATAAAATAAAGTGCATTCTTCCATCAGCTTACTTCAATCTCCTAAAATTATACCTGAACGAGAGAAAATTTCAAACTAAGGTGAATGAAGAGAAATCTGATTATTTTCCAATCAATTCAGGAGTGCCACAAGGCAGCGTCCTTGGACCGCTGCTGTATGTCTTGTACACGTGAGATCTACCAATGGCACAAAATGCGATTACAGGGACATTTGCCGACGATACGGCTATTCTTTCTTGCCACAAAGATTCTCAAATAGCCTCAAACATAACACAAAGCTACCTAAACAACCTCCAACGATGGCTGGAAAATAGAAAATAAAAGTGAACGAAAACAAATCTGCGCATATTACATTCACCCTCCGCAAAGAAGTATGCCCTGCAGTCACAATAAACAATGTACAAATACCACAAACAGAAACAGTAAGATATTTAGGGCTACACTTAGATACTAAATTGACTTGGAAACAACACATCACAAAAAAGAAAAAACAAGTAGAAATCAGGACAAGAGAAGTACAGTGGCTGATAGGAAGAAAATCACAGGTATCTATGGAAAACAAAATCCTGATATACAAAGCAGTCATCAAGCCTATGGACTAGAACTATGGGGATGTGCCTCCAAATCAAATATCGAAATCATTCAAAGGTGCCAATCCAAGATACTCCGTCAAATTGCAGGCGCTTCCTGGTATGTAACAAATCATACACTACATACAGATTTACATGTTCCAACAGTACAAGAAGATATCCGTAAAAAAGCCATCTCGCATCATGCTGTTCTAGACAACCATCCTAACCCGCTAATGGAACAACTTTTAGAACCAGTAATTAACAAAAGACTTAAAAAGCTGTGGCCAAGTGAACTAATTTAAGTTATTGTATTTTATATATATTTAAGTTTATACAGGTGGTATCATTGGATATCTTCCTGATCCTTTGAATATTTATTCAAAGTCCTGATCATGTCCTTTGTCACTAGTACATCTAGTAACCGACAGCACTTTAGCTCATAGAATTGTGTACTATTCTGATTGCTAAATAAATTACTAATAAAACATGTGTTTTTAAAAGCCTCAAACATCACAAGACACATCAAACCACCCTCAGACTGTGCAAAAACCGGTCAAGTCTAGGATATGCCTTATTATCGCACATTTGCAAAAAGCAGGCAACCACCAAAGCATATCTATACAGCGTTTAGAGTGTCTTAGGAAGCCCGTTGTTGCACAGAATGATAGAAAAACTCAAGCTGGACATGACCGCATAAATATCTAATTTTGACCAAAAAATGGACGACCGGCTATTGCATTGGGCCCCTCAATTGAAATAGCTTATAAATGTTACTATCAAATTTAACAAACATATCAGTATGAGTAAGTACTACTAATGTCAACATTTAAATTATTTATAATGAGAGAAATATCTTCTTGGAAAAATTGTATCTCTCGATTCCAACATTTGTAATAACATTTTTATAATACATTTTCCTAGTTCAACTCTACAATCAATAGTGGAAAGAGTACTGAAACAGAATTTTGTTTATATGTCAGAATCAGTATCACCTTCGTTATTACCTAAATTAATTATAAGTGGAGCAATATCCTCTCACTCAAATCCTACTTCTTGATTCCACCATTTGTTAATTTTTTCTTCAGTATGTCTGATTGCATTAGCCCACATTTCTGGTGATATCGATGACAGCGCTTCGTTCCACATATTTAGATAACTTATAATAGATGTTCCATCTCTACCAATGTGATTCTTGTAGTATGCAGTTATTATAAAGTTAGGGGTATACTTTAAATTCTTATATAATTTTAACAAATCAAGCCAACAACAAAAAGTAAACGAAATCTAATTGCTTAAATAATGGGATTGTATTGTATCTGTGGAATGCAAAGTGTTGTCTTGACAACTATTGACATAGATGTTAAAATGAAATCATCTCAATTTTAAGCAGACATTTTATGAATTTATGACCACTAAGATCACCTGATCTTAACCTAGCGGATTTCTGGCTGTGGAGTTACATAAAAATAGTTGGTGTTTAGAACACAGTTAACAACGATGCAAGTTAGAAGGCAAAATGGTGCAATTCAACCAGAAATGTTACATAATGATGTAAAATTTGGATGAATGGTTGGTAATCTTCCATCAACAAAATGGGGGTCATATTCAACATTTGCGGTAACCAGTTTTGGCCATACAAAATCCCATTATTTAATTTACTTCTTGTTTTTAGCTTAATTTATTAAAAATATATAATAAGCTGAAAGATATCCCTTACTTTATGATAACCTTGTATATTTTTGCAATTCCCCACAGTCCTATAGGATTAAAATACAATGCCAAGGAGGCAATACTACTTTATAGCCACATTGTTCCATTGCTTGACCAGTTGATCAGCGATGTAGACTTTTGGGGATTTATTTCTAGAAAAATAAAGGTTTTTAGAGATAAAGACCTAAGTTTAGACATTATTTTTGACTCACTCTTAGGGCCGATTCTACAATGCAAGTATATACTTAGAATAAGCTATCCGAGGTATAATTGTCATAGTTTTCTTTGTTACAACAATCGTTTCTAGGGTATTTATTTCCGGGATAACTTTATCCTTGGATTGTAGAATCGGCCCTTAGTCACGAAGGTGGTCACATTTTAGTAAAATACTTTTGATTATACAGAGTGGTTCAAGAGTGTGCCGAACCAAACTTGTTTTTTTTTAATGGAACGCCTTAAATTTGGGTAGCTTATAAGTTTAGCATCGAAATACTATCATTATAACAATTTAGTTGTAAAGTAAAGATCAGGCACTTCATTTCATGTAGGAACATGGCCTGAGACAAGGCGAGTCAGGGTCGCCGAAATATCTCTTTCCGAAACTCAGTCAATCTGCCACATCAATAACGGCGTACTGGGTGATGTGGTTAGCATCACGCCTTTGACGACTTACTTTCCCTACTTCCACAACTGTGGTTTCGGTACCCAATTTTTAAAACGACGGGGGGGGGGGGCAGTTGTCAGATGTGGAACTTGAACTCCGTACTGTAGCACCGCAGCCTGAGCTCCTTAACCGCTCGGCCACGCTGGCGCTGGCTACAACAATTTAGTTGTATGGGTCTAAAATTAACTGTTTTGAAGATATTAACGGTTTTATACAAAACCATGCTGAAAGAAAACGTTGCCGAAAAATTATGTTTTTTGTGAATTACCTTTCAAGTTTAAAATAGTGGCTCTGCATATTGATGCTATACAGGGGGCTCAAATTTTATATTTTTTCAAATGGATCACCCAATATATTCTTGTATTTTTGAAAGGCCTTTAAATTAGCTTTCTTCTGATGACCTACTTCATGCCCTTAAACTCAAACATTTTTCAGATATTCGAGTTTGAACATGGCAAACCTATTTAAAAGTCCTTCAAGAAGCTTTAATTAAAGGAATGACATAAAAACGCAATTAAAATGTTAATTAAAACACTCTCCGAACATAATACATCACAATCCAACCATTCTTGGCACAAGAAATAATAAACACGAAAAAACAAGAAATGCATGAAAACATTTTCTGGTATCAAAGGAAACCAGATTTTAAATAATAAAAACAAATATACACAAATTCTGGATCTAGGACATCTCGGCACAGCCATCTCGGCGCCGCCATGTCGGCGCAGACCCAGCTCGGCGCCTGGACAACTCGGCGCGCAGTCATCTCGGTGCCAGCCAATTCGGCGCAGGGCCATCTCGCGCCGAATTCAAATTCGCAAATTACAGTGTGCACTACGTAAGAAAATCATTATAAACAAATAATAAAGAAATTTATATAAGTATTGCAATTTATGAGTTAATATTGTGCGTACATATGATGTAATTCTAGTATACTCCTAGTTATTGTCGAATTCTTCTAAAGTACTACTGATACAGACTATAATAAAAGTAATCTATTCTGAATAGAATTTAAAAAGTTTATTGAATCCTAATATAACATTTGGTGTGACAGGTAAGTTACAAGGTAGCAATGTCATTTCTAACTAAGTAATAATCAAACAATATATCTAATACGGACTAAATAGATTTTCAGACAAGCACAAATTATTGCCGTAAAAAGCTTGTTTGAAAAACAAAAATAAAAATGTTTCTCATTTAATGCCGACTTTTTTGTCATCGTATATTTTTTTCTAAACCAATTAGGCGCCGAGATGGGCCTGAGCTGAATCGGCGGGCGCCGAGATTACTGCGCGCCGAGTTGTCCCGGCGCCGAGCTGGCCCAGCGCTGAAATGGCGGTGCCGAAGTGTCGGCGGAGGTTCGGAAAATTCTATACCTAATTTCCTTAAATGTTCAAATATTTTTTCTTCTGTTCTCTGGGTATTAAAACTATACAGCTGCAAATGTAATCATTTCGGTTTTTAAACTAAACTAGTGGACCCGTTGCAAAATATTTTGCAAGTTACAAAACTTCTTTGTAACGTGTGCAGGATCCGTTAGGTAAAATTTAGATTTTTAAGTTTTTAAAACTACTCACACGTGGTATTGCTGCATATACTTGACCATGGTTAAATAGTGGTTGTGGCAAATACGATATATTCCCACTTTATCAATAGTTTTCTTTTGTAATTTAGTAATTGTCATCGCAAATGATAGGCGCACAGAAAAATTTCTTTTCCGAAGGCAAAAAGGTAGTGCAATATTAGAATGTGTTGATCTATACGCGGTAATAATACTCTTCTGCGTGGCTTGTGGCTTGTCCATTAATACCAAGTCTAAGCAGTTCGTAAATAAATTGCCTACCATTAATCTTATCTCATCTATGAAACCAGTAGGCACATTTAAAATGTTCAAGGTAATATCTATTGATCCCGTTAAGCAATGTGGATATTATATTCCACTGAAATTTAACGAATCTAGAAATTTCGAAAATTATAAAATGTTGTCTTTGTGTAATACAATTGTATTCACACTCAATATTGTTTTTCATATTCAGCCAAGAGGGATATAATTTTTGTTGTTGATTTCATGGAAATATTCGTTTTTAGGACTAAAATTAAGAATTTTAGTTCTGCTGGTAGGGTAGAAACGGCTAGAAAATCGTTTAAATAAGCGACATGCGCTTCGCGAGAGAGAGGACAAAACTTCACAATAACTCGCCCCAAGAATATGGGCCATGTGCACGGATTTTTTTTTTTTGTAAAAGCTTGTTTGCAGCTAACTCCGCCAGTTGGCGCGGGCTTAAACGTCTAAATATTCGCTTTTACACCAAAACTCCACAAAACGGCGATCTTTAGAAAAACACATCTACCCCATTTAACCCTTTCGGGAGTTATTTTCGAGAAAGCCTGAAATTGATTTGACCTAATTTGTAAAACGATCTAAAATGCGAATCTGGAGTAAACTTACCACCCGCAAAAGCGTCTGTCAATTTTTTTATTTACATAATATATAATTACCTTTAACATAGCAAAGCGCTAGACTTGTTATTATACTTTTTTCTTATTATTTTTTCCATCCTTCAAGGACGCAAGGGGCTAAAACCACCACGCATGCTTGCCAGACTTCGGATTTCATTATCAGTATGTTCAAAGACACTTCCATAACAGTTACATGCTTGTTAAAAATACTGTAAGAAATCCGTTGCTGGCTCTTGGACTATTATATTTATCGGCACTGATTGGAATTGTGTTTGTGCGTAAAAGTTTTAACTGGTAAGTTTCAAGTGGTACAAGTTTTTTTTGCCGCGTTCTAACACATTAATTTGTGATATGTTTTATCGGACGTTTTTCACTGTTTAGGGTGTATATCACACGACGTTTCTGGAGTTTTGATCTACTCCCGTCTTCAGGTGTTCCTGGTTAGTCATGCGAAAGACTGATATTGTACGTTTTTCTACGTAAACTCGTGCCTCCCCCGGGGTTTGAACCCGGGACCTCTGAACGCTGTGATTACTAGTCTATCACTCTTACCACTAGGCCACCAGCGCGGTAGACGGTGGAAAAAGTACGATAAAACATATCATAATATACCACTGCCAAAAAATTACATTCAGAGAACAAAATTAATTTGGACAAATTCAGCTTCAAAATCGTATTTTATCATTATTACGTCTGGGGTTTCCGAATGCACACAAACCATTTTTACTGATGTCCAGTTAACGTTATCCGCATTAACGTCCTTTTCTGTGTTTTTTATAATAGTATGGTTAAGTAGTTCCTTGAAATCGTACATGTTTTCCAACATCATTTCCGATACCATGTATGGGGTTTTCCTACAAGCTGTACTAACTACAGTATACCATTGAGCCGGGGTGTACACAGGTATGTGTCTAGATGCTTTTTCTATCATGCTGTGCATAGAATCTCCTTCACTTTGCGTATGTCCTCTTTCAATAAATGTATGCGTGTTTTTTACATTGTACTTGAAAGCACAAAACAGATACATAGAATAAATAAATCAGTTTCTATTCTGTCCTGGACAGTTATAAAAAGCAAACTCATTGATGTCATTTGCAACTTTATGTTTAATAAATTCAAAAACACCACTACCAATTTCACAAGCACCTCGAGCTGCTATGCTCTCGTACCACATATAACAAAATCCTTGCTTCTTTCCAACATCAAAAACAGTTAAGTTATACGTAGATAATTTTTTTGAGTAATAACCATTGGCACTTCAATCTTAGGAGTCAGTACAATTTGTTGCAAGTCATAGGTAGCAACACAAAAAGTTTCATCCGATTGGCCTTTGTCCTTGGCAAGCTGCTTCAGTTTCCTACTCAAACGTTTATTTTTCAAGTGCTCATCAAAAGGAATTTGCGTCTCCAGTTTTTCATGTTCACTAGAATCTTCGTAACATGTACAGATATCGCATTGATCTTTTTTTGGAACAAAGAATCCTAAATTATATTCGCTTACAAAAATATGTCTCTGTACATTGACTTGGAAGCGATATTTCTAATATTATTTTCTGTGCAAAATTCTTCATACATATAAAACATTTTATTAATACTTAATGTTGAAGACAAATCACTTTTCTGCGAATCCTTTCTACAGTAGTGGCTCTCTATAGTTTCAAACATATTAATGTGCTTTCTTACAGAATCTTTAACAGATTCTAATAGCTTTGAGTTGCATTGAGCGATTCCCCTTTTGTCAGATTTATTGTATTTTTTCCATTCTCTAATTTTTTAGCAACTGTCTTCACAACCTGGTGACTTATTCCAAAAGTGTTAAGAAAAAGTATTTGGTACATTTTTACTCTACCTGGTTTTTCGTTTGGCAGGTGATAATAATAGGTTAGGTTACGACGACTTCCATTGTCCTCAAATTTTTCCTCATTTTTATTGTTTTAGTTTGCCAGTTGAGAATCATCGTCCTCGGATGTCTTTGTAGTTGTCGAATTGTTTTGTTTATTATGATGTATTTAACGTACACGATTTTTTGTTTTAAAATCTACAAATCGTACAATCATATCGTGTTGGTGATTTTTTTTCAAGCAATCGAGCCGCTGTAACATTGTTTCGCGGGCGCGCTCTCAGCATTGGTAAGAAAGTTCTTCTAATTTTATTCTTTGCGTATTAATTTTCGTTATTCAGGCTGTATTGCTTGCGCCTTTCGATCATTGAAATCGCTGCGATGTGTCTTCTGCAATAATTAGGCCGAGAACACCGTACTATTTAGGCAAGCAGCTACGGGCTAAAATTCAGCAGCTAGTATGGACTATTATGGGCTCTCACGAAGGCTTAAATTCAGCATCCCGGAGCTAACGTTTTGGCTCTTCCTGGAGCTAACCAGTTTCCGGATTTCGCGCCTTACGTAACCAGGAGTTTCCTTTCTTTTGATACTAGCTTTTTTGAGCAGCGACCTTGGGATTCTGAGAATCATGCAGTCAAGTTGGCCTTGAGTCTTCGTGGAAAAATGCAACCAACAGGACTTCCCTGCTGATCGCTGGACCTCATCATTAATTAAACTGTAAGTACATGCCATTATCAGCTCTGTTTTTTATCGACAACGGCATTATGCCGTAAACTTATGTCAGTTCTTACTAAGATCTTAACAACTCAAATGGAGCGTGTCAAATCAATTTTTTGGCTCAATTGTTATTACCGCTGAAGTGCGAGTATTTAAATATTTCGAAATTGCTGAAATAGCGTGTATACTATATCTAAGATAGCTCCATTGGCTTTGTACGTTTACATCAATTGCGATTGCACAGGTGTTAGCCTGAAGTTGTAATTTAAGCTATAACTAGCGAGTTCTGAAATGCTACATCGAATTGAAGTTTTTAAAATGTTGTTTTGTCTGTTTTGTTCCGATATACAATTAGGGCTCCCGCATCGTAACCTTAGAAAAACTTTCACTTTGCGCAGCAATACGATACAGTGTGTGGGTAAGCGTACACTCCGAGTTAAAAGTACATATCTTCGAAAGCGCTCAGTTGCAGCAGACGCCGGGTCAAGTGTAAATTTATTTGGCGTCAGTTTTTTAGGGTGAATGTACAGCAGTGACCTACCAGCCAATGGTCATCTTGGAAGCAGCCGAAGTGCACGATATGATTCGATTGCACCCGAGAGTTGGCTACGTGAAATTTCTAAGGTTACGATGTGAGAGCTGTACATGTGTGTGTAAGTTGGGTGACGCCTGCCTTGAATTATTTGTTTGGAACATTAAATATTCTTTTTCCTGTTGCTGTTTGTATTTGTTGTTGTTCGCTTTACTACATTTAGATTGAGGTATGTAGCGAAGCTTACAAGGTAGGTGTTGAGTTATTTTGCTAGCTAGGTTTGTTTTATTTGTTGTGAGTAACGACTTGGCGCCCAATTCTTTTATTAATTTACTGTTCAATTGTAAAAGTCCGAAGCCTGAGTTTTGCACCACGCCATATTCTGCCGAGAGTTAAAAGAGCTAGCCGAGGCCTTGTCAACCGCTTCGTTCAGAACGACACAATCTCACTACGGTCATGATTTGGCTTATGAGACCACAAATATAAGGTCTTGAGTTCTGTTATAACAGCGTCAGTCGTTTCAAATCAGAAATCATTTGCCATTGTAGCTGTTTCATTTGGAAAAAATTGAGCAATAGGTAATCCATAATCGGTATTACATTCCTCTGTGACATAACGTATATTATAGTTATTGATAGAAATATTATTGGTAGTTTAGAGCAAATCATAATAAGCGCCCCTTTATTAACAATAATAAACATAACTTACCATTTGACTTATCGATAGAAAGTAGATTTAATATCTTTCTGCCTTTTGAAACCATGTTTCTACACATATATAGAAAATACCACCAAAAAACAGCGACACACCCACACAAACTAAACAATAATATTGCACATCAGATATATCCTAAGTGCACGACGATCGCGCAGATATTTTAATGAACCAATAGCAAAGTATCCTATGTTCTATAAAATCAACTTAGGCTAGTTCTGCATTCACGATCGCCGTTAGTTGTGTGGTTCTAAGCAGTTTTAAATTTGTTGAATTGAATTGGAGTTGGAATACTTCTACAATGAAAAGAACTAACCATGTGGCACCACTTCACAGTAGTATCTCAAATATGCTAAAAATGGACTTAGGATAGTTCTGCACAAAACCGACCAAATATACAGACTGTTTTCTAAATACGTGTATAAAATTGAAAGAGGGTTGAATTTGAGAGAAAAAAATCATAAATGTTGTTAATTTTTGAGAACACAGAATATTAATTACAAATATGACCCTCTTTCAATTCACCAGTGGCGTGCGTAGTAAGCCTCTTTGCACGATTGAATAGAAGAAAGAAGACGGCACGTGGACGTCACTGATTTTTTTTTTCAATTTTGGTAATGTTTTGGATTTCTTGATTAAAACTACAAAAACTGCTTCTTGGGTTTCTTGTTAAAGTGCACAGTTTCTTTTGTAATAATTAGAAAAATAAAACCAAGTGCTACCAAATTTTTATTATTCCAAAATGAGTTGTTAACATGTCTATAATAATTGGTACCGTTACCGTGACTTTTATCTAATTTGGAAAATTGATAACATTTTGTGTGACATACTTTTATTTGAAATCGGCATTAAAGTACCGAGAAATCTTCATTCAAATACGAGAAATCGGCATTAAAATAATCCATTGTTTTACGAATTTTTTGTAGGTGGCGAGGCGACAGATAAACGTCAACCGATGTTAACATAACCTACAAATGTTGGTTAAAATGTTGTAATTTCACGATTTCTCGATTTCAAATAAAACATAATGTACTCCTCGGCACTGAAGTTCCTTTTTATCCCTACGGGCCTCGGCAACTAAATCCACATTCGTGATAAAAAGTTACACTTCAGTGCCTTGGTATACAAACTACTATTTCTTATGTAAACCTGATTTTTCATCATACTGTGAATTAAGTTACTCTTTAAATACCAGTTGTTGGTTTTCACTCTAATAATAATCTAGAAAATTGTTTTTAAAATCTTAGAAATAATTCCATTGTTGTTTATTTTAATTGAATCAATTTAATACACTACTACCTAAACTATCCTCTATTATTCTTAATTCTGTTTAGTAATCTTATAATTGCCCATATACTTTTCTTGTATCTTCGAGTAATAATTCTTGCCATGAACTCTTTTGGGTTAATTCAAATGTCTCTATTGTATTTTGACTTAAACTATATACAACTTGAGGTACCCCTAAATTATTGTAGCAACCTCTGCTATTTTATGTTTTTTTCTTCTAAATTTAGGGTTTGTGATTTGCCCTCAATATTTTGATCTAGTATAATAATGATTGTTTTATTTATATTGTCTTTCACTCCTTTCATTTGTTGATTTAATTCCACCTCGTATTCCACGTTAGTAATATGTCCATTGTCTAGTTAATGTGATGTGTGATGCTTTGTTCTGTATATCCTCATTCTCTTCTAAGCAAGCTAATTTATAAATGGTTATTTACCATCTGACATTCTTCGTATATTTTCCTCCAATTTTATTTTGTTGCTATAATTTAAGATTAACCACAGCTAATATTTCGACTTTGTAATTATCTAGTTCCTTACTAAGTTTATCGTACTTTAAATTGCACTCTCTACTTTTTTCTTTAAGTCTAGCTTTGTATCCTTACCTTAACTCCTTACTTAATTGTTCCCTAATTTCTTCTATGACCTGTTGTAGTTGATACTCTTTTGCATTTATGTCAGGTTTTATGTAAACTTTTCTTATCTAAGCTTTCCCTTCATTCTGTGTTTTAGATCGAAACTGCTCAACAATTGGAGAAAACACACACAATTAATAGCAATAGGGGCATTTATTTAATCCAAAAAATTGCAGTAACACATGAATTACTTGCATTTGCCCTCAGGCCATGTGACAACAAATAAGCTGGTAGGACTATTACCTATCAAATGAAATAATACATCATAACTAGGAATTTACTTCCAAATATTTAGTCCACAAAATGCTAATTATAGCTTAATTGGCAACTCCAGCACAACACCTGTGCTATCGTAATTGGCATAAACGCACAACGCCTAAAGCGCGGCTCATAAGTTGCAATGCACGTGCTTATCTCAGCAATTTTGAATTATTTAAATTCTCACTCATTGGCGTTATAAACGATTGAGCCAAAAGGTTGATTAAACTCGTTTAGTTTGATTTACTAATATCTTAGTAAGAACTGACATAATTAAGGCGAATGCCTTTGTCGAAAAAAACAGAGCTGATAATGGCATGTACTTACACTTTAACTTGATGTTGAAGTCCAACGATCGTCAAGTGGAATTATCCTGTTGTGTTGCATTTATCCATGAAGACGCTAAGCCGGATTTGACTGCTAAATTCTGAGACTCCCAATGTCGCCACTGTTAGAAGTCAGCTAACAACAAAGGGTAGAGGCACATGTCGGGAATTCCTAGTTCATGCGGAAGCAGAATCGGGGAACTGAATTAGCTGAATTTTTAGCGTTCGTTTGAGCCCAATCAGTTAATATTTCGACTTTGTAATTATCTAGTTCCTTACTAAGTTTATCGTACTTTAATTTACAATCTCTATTTTTTTCTTCAAGGTTAGCTGTGTATCCTTGCCTTAACTCCTTACTTAATTGTTCCCTAATTTCTTCTATGACCTGTTGTAATTGATATTCTTTTGCATTTATGTCAAGTTTTATGTAAACTTTCCTTCTCCATGCTTTCCCTTCATTCTGTGCTTTGTGCTTTCGATCTAAACTGGTCAACAATTGAAGTGGCTCATCACAAAATTAGCATACAGCAACAAAATAATTTAAAATGGAAGAACGAAAACAGTATATGTTAATATATTTTTTCGTTGACCGCTTGTTAATTTCAATATTAATGAATTATTTTTCCTAAAAAAGGATGGATTAATAGATGTCATTAATACACTGTTTTTGATTAATGCACTCTTTTTCATGAATTAACTGTTTTTTAAAAAAGGATGGATTAATAGATGTCATTAATACACGTTTTTTGATTAATACACTCTTTTTCATTAATTAACTGTTTTGTGATTTTGACATTTTGATGATATTTTGCATGGAGGTTAGTTGTATTAATCAAATTTTTCACCACAAAAAAGACTTTGTGTTCAACGAAAAAAATTTGTAATCAACTCGTTTGTTAATGGGCGATTAATAATCTCAATTGTTAAAGGCACTCGCTCGCTATCGCTTGTTCGTGCTTTAAACAGTTTCGATTATTAATCGCCTTCATTAACACACTTGTTGGTTAAATACCTATTAATATAGTTTCATTGTAATTAACAGTAATTTGGAATCTTGTAAGGTTTTTTAGTACTTACGCTATATAATTCGGTAACACAATTAATTATAAAACAATGAAGTAACAGAATTGTTTTTATATTTTTTAAACGCAGTTTCTAAATGAGTATCGAGTGGGACCTCTTCTTACTCGATATACTTCTTGACATCGTCTGGACATACCTAAGTTATTTATAAATTCTTGCGGAATCGCCTCCCACTCTTCGATTAAAGCATTTGCCAGTTCGTTAACTGTAGGTATGTGGGGCATTTAGTGGTCTTGATAATTGTCTCTGCAGTTTATCCCAGAGGTGTTCAATGGAATTACCTACAGTCGGCTGAGCATGGATTCCAATCCATTCTCGTTACACCGTGTTGCATGAAAATGTTACTGACGATTTGACTATCCGTTCCGTACCGAACTACAGTCTCGCGTCGATAAGCGGCAAACGTGATATTCTTGGTATCACATATTTCATTCATTGTTTTGTAAGCTACATTTGTGTATCCTGTAAATAAATGTCTGCTACTCAGTCAAGGTGAATATTTAAACGAACATGGCCCATTGGTCCAGTGAAGGGCAAAATAAAAGTGCAAACTCTAAACACTGAATTATTACTTCAGAAGTTAACAATATTAATGAAAACCTATATAATTAGTTTTATATACGGCTGTTAATTATTTTTATTTATTATGAGAAGGAAAACGACTTTGCTCCGCGTGACGAAATGCAGCCAAATTTTATTGTGCACTTTTAAAATAAAAACAAATAATCTTCCCATTTTCACAAACCTTTCGTTAACTCGTTTTTTAGCTTCTTCAGAAATATATTTTTATAATAATTAATGTATGTTTGAATGGTTTCGTTATCGAGGTTATTTTTAAAGTCTGAAAAATAAATAATTTTATCAGAATATTGAAAGTGGTAGATTTATGAATGTATAAACTCTTCTCGATTATAAATTATTTACCTCGTGCTACGTAAAACAAATGTTGATAAAGATTCCATCTTTAATTAAATATACTGGCCATGATCCATTTTTATTGATTGATTTGTTCAACTTTTCGTACACTAACTATTTTTAGGCAATACTTATAAACGTTTTATGCGAATTGATAATTGATAGTGCGGTTTACAAATCAATTGAAATGCGCAACATTAAATTTTATTATTTTAGTAATGTAGGTAACTGTTCAAACGAATTTCAAATTTTGTTCCCAAATTTTAAATTTTGAGCATATTTAGTTAACAAAAATTTCTGGCTCGAAAATGTAATAAATACTATTTTAATTGTTTTGTAAACCGTACTAGTAGCTAGTCAACAGGGTATAAAAGCGAGATGCTTAGCCCGTGAAAGAAAATTGAGTCCAACCCTCTAGCTTCACTAGGCTGAATCCCTAAGGGGGCTCAATCCCTGACATCTGCGGAGCAACCCTGAGCTCTGCCCACCTAAAGCAGCCCTTCAGTAGGTTCCGAGTTCAGAGCCCCTTCCTGGAAATCCCTAATGAACCCGTTTTCCCAGCCAAGTCAATTCTTCAATGGCATAATTTCTTATTAAGATTGCTATTCCCAGCCAGACCGATTCTTCAATGGCATAACTTGACCATTAACAACCAATATAAAAGCTCCCTGAGACGGCTCACCCCGCTACAGCGGCCATACCAATTTACAACTTCGAAGAAAGATACCTGGTGCCCAGGCCTGCGACTCGAACCGACCTTGACACCTGAACAGCGACCCCGCGATGTGTTGTTACGTCTTACCTGTCAAGGAAGCACTCTTTTCACCCCCAGAGGAAGATCCTACCGTACTCCCGGCAAACCTAAAGCATCCTGCATCAACCCGAAGAACGCAGCCTTGTAATGCAAGACGGCAGAGCGTTCGCGTCGCAGACCGGACACCGTTTGAGGTGAAATGCCGCCTAGCGCAAGGCCCCCATGGCCGTGTAAATTGGCACACCACAAACCTTATCACTGACACAGCCCCTCACAGCGTGAGAAACACCTCTCGGAGTGTTAATTACTTGAAAATTTACATACAAAAGGTACTAACCGGCCCGGTATTATGTTTACAAACATAGCCATTTGCATTTAATAATAATAATAATTCCCTCGCCAACATAGGAAAGAAATGAAATCTTTCTAGTGTTTCCGATCATCTGGGATTTGTATTTAATAAGTTATAACTCCAGGGTTCACCGCCACGTATGCAATGCTGTCTAAGCCGCGTATTACCAAAGATGTGGATACGGCTCTAGGATGTGGCATTAGTTGTAATATCAATATAACACACAAGTGACTTTTTGATTGCCATGACTCAACTAGTGAGTTTTGGTTTACGCAATAATGTTTAATGTCATCTGTGTTCTGATGTCGCCTAGCAACCGAAAAAGTTAATACAACAGGTACTGCAATTTCGCCTTCTTCTTCTTTTGTTTAGGTTCTTTGTCTGTTTCTCTAGCGCTGTTTTTAAGGCGTGTCTATAGATGACGACCTCCAACTTGTAAGGACAATTATTGTATTTAGCGCTTTTTCGCCATTTTCCGATTTGTATCTTAAATTCTAGTACTCTTCCCGTTTTATTTATGTCTAAATTGATAGTTCAGTGATGTTTTAAAACTCAATTTCGTTCCTTTTAAATATTAGCTTTTCCCAGCCTATTTGTTTCGTCATGTCTTGGGCAGCATTTTATTTAAGTTCACATATGTTTGCTTCAAATTTAGATGCGTTTGCTTGCCCCATGGATGACGCAAGTCAGCTTATCTAATTTTTATTACTCTTTGGCTCCAAAGCGTCGCCCATCGTTTGTCGGGAATCCCTCGTTTTTCAGGCGAAATTCTGATTTAATATTGCGCTACGATGACGCAACGCTGATACTTTCTATATGTTTTAGACAGCATACAAATTAAGTAGCGCTTGCGCGCGTTCGTTTGGCTTGAGGATTCAATCCGCAGAATTCAAGAAGGCAAGGTGATCGTTTTGTTGCGCCGGCGGAGGCCTTGGACTTCGCCGGACAATGTCGAAATTAGTGAAACTGAATAGGTGTTACCGTTTAAGTCTTGGTCATCTAAGTGACGTTTGGTGCAAGTTTATTAGCAGGGGAATTCTCGTATCGCAGAGTTTGACAAGCTTCGATTGACGCCTAGGGCGGATGTTTAATTGGGGACCTCATTTGTGCTAATTCGTTTGGAATGAAGCTACGTGTAGCGTGCCGCAACCCTTGCCTGTCGATTACGTTCTTCGTTCTACTCTTTGGGGATGTAACACCGTCCAGACTCACTTGACATACCACACCTTATACCGTTTCCCGCAGTTTCTTCAAGTATTTTGTGGCAGTCGTTTGAACCCGAACTGCACCTCTGTTGGGCATCATCATCGTAGCAGCTGAAATTCTTAAAAGGTATTGTCTCATTTTGTAGTAATTTTAACTACCGCAAAATATGCAGTGAAGTGATCTTCGAAGAGTCGCCATGTTACGCAGCGCTGTTGATAATTTAAAATTAATATTTTGTATACAAATTACCGTCAAGATTTATTGTTTGAAAGAAGTTTCTTTGTGCAAATTAAAATTGTTACAGTTTTTTATGCAGTTCAAACGTTGCGCAATTAACAACACTAATCTTTTTTTAGTAATCCATTTGATGTTCATTGTTCATATACATAATTTACGTTAATATAGTTCATTTTTAATTAGTTGTGCTTTTCTTTAGTAAATTTATGACGTTTGCATTTGTATTTTATGTATTTTTCCACTGTAAAGGGATTCAGTCAGTTGTAACCAAATGCGAGTAAAGTAAGCTCAACACAGCTGTTCGTTGAATCGTCGTTCAAGCACTGCCAAAGTTAAATCAGAAATGTTGGGCCAACTCTTCCCCTTTCTGGATGAACTCACCTGTGTTTTCCCGATTTAGTAAAGTGGTGGCGTCTGGCATATAACATCTTTATTTCCATAAAGAACCCCCCAACCCCCTTCTCCACTGAGTGAACCGGCAACCTTTGTTACAGCCATCGTAACATAATTGGGGCAATTGATCAGAAAATTTCCCGATTTTGTGGCGTTTCATATCGTAACGTCGATTTCGTCCTGTAACAAACTTGCAGCTCATCGTTTTGATGCCTCATTGGCCGTTTGCCTGTTGGTTTTAAATCTCGTGCTATTCGAATTAACCGGTTGTATTCTGCTCTATTTACATGACTAGTCCATTCCTTTCTACGGTTTTTACTAAACTTTACAATTTATGTTATTCCACATTGTTCTCTTATGATTCCTTAGCCTGTCCGTTCTAGTTTTTCCCAATATTGGTCGTAAAGTATTCTTAATAACTGTTTAATCTTTCTAGCGTGATTCAACTCCATAAGTCAGTATATGTCTCACGAGTATTTTATATATTTTTATCTTCATCGGTGTCGTTATAGACTATTAACCAAATTAATTTTAGTATCGTTAAGAGCTTCATTACCTTCATTACCGCTTTCCAATTTTTCAGTTCTTTGATTGCTTTTTGGACATCTGTTACCATGATTTCCGCTTTGTTGTTTTCGCTTTCTTCGAATGATTCATTTAGTTGTATATTTCGGTTCTCGTCTGCTCTGCATAAATTTTCAGAATGTTCTCTTCACTGCGTTTTCTCAATGTTGTTTATTTTTACTGTGTCACTAATTACGGCTTTCCTATTCCGTAACACCTTCCAAACTTTTTCCTGGGCTCCGTATAGGACTTTTTCTTGTCTTTTATGAATATCTTCCAATAATCTTCCTTAATTTCTTTTATTCTTCAGTTACTTTCATTTATTTCTAATATATACGCTCGCACAGCTTCTTCTCGTTTAGTAGTTTTGTATAACAAATATGCTTTCTTATTCCTGTTAGCTAGCGTTTTTTACTTCTTCTGTATACCATAGTGTTTTGTATTTATGCACTGAGGATATGTTAATTCTTCATTTTCCTAAAGCTTCTTCTGCTGCTTTTAATATATTATCTTCTAGCTTTTCCCATGATTTTCCAAGACCTTCGCCGTCAAGTATAGAACGTTCTGCGGTTTTTTGGTCTAAACGATTAGCTTACAGGTTTCTACTGGTACTATCGCCGTAATTTGAAACAAAAATTTTTGTTTTAATGCTTCTTCTAAGTTTATTGAGAGGTATAGATAAAATGTTGTACTGCACGTGTAGTGTTACGAGGTATTACCCACATTTTCTCTAGTGGGTAATATCCACATAACACTATTTGTATAGTAAATAAATATTAGTTTACAAGGTTTTAAGTTGTATGTATAAAGAACAATATACATATGTTATTTACACTATTCTTATTCTATCTTCACTCGAATAACAACAAAGTCTTGCTTGACTGACTACCCATTAAAGACATGTAATTGAAAAAAGTGATCTTCTATAATTATCCTGACTAACGCAAAAGTTGCAAATTGCGAAATATAACAATTTGCTTCCATGTTAGAAACTCCACAAAATATTAAATAAATAACAGAAATTCAAACTTCAAATGTAATTTCGAATATGTTCCGCGCACATTATTTCTAAGTTATATCCACTAAAATAACAAACCACTATCGGAAACAATGCGTCATAGTCTTGTACAACTTCACCTCTGTGCAGCAAGACAGTGGCTTTTTTTTGGAGTAGAACCGCATCAAGTGTCATCTGTAATTAGGAAGTTAACAAACAAAAATATACGGAAACCGATGAAATACCTTCTTCAGTGGCGGTGGTGATGCAATTACGAACCCACGGTATTATTTAATAATTAACCTGTGCGACAGGGTTGCTTTCCTCAACAACTAAAAAGTACTAAACTTACTTCACTCTTTAACAAAGGTGATCAATTACTAATATAAAAGTATCGACCTGTGTCTGTATTTTCGATGTTTTTTAAACGTATTATGTACGACAGGTTAATATCATTTCTAAACAGATTTCGTTTTATCAGAGCGTGCCGAATAGATTAACTGAAATCGCAACATTTGAGTTTGTGGACTACATACATTTCATAATGAACACAAGAAAATTTATTGTGAGACTTATGTATCACCTATCGTGTGCCTTTGACACAGTTGACTCTATGTTTGTAAAGTCGAAATTGTATAACTTAAGCATAAGAGGTTCCATTTTGGAGTGGATAAATACATTTTTACGAGGCCGGGACTTGTGAGTAAAGTGTGTCAATATCGATGTAGGCGTCGTACAAGAGTCTGTTAATTTTATTACTTTTCCTTAACAACCTGCCAAGATACGTATCACATGGAGTAATAATAAATCTTTCAGACGACACCATAATACTGCGGTCTGCTGATAATATAAATACTCTAAATTTGTTATTTAAAAATGTCGACACATAAATGAAGAAATGGTGTTTAAAAAATAAGGTTATATTAAATACTCGTAGTAATTAAACTATAAGGTGAAGTGGGGCAAATGTAAAAATGGGGAAGAAGTGATATAACATGGTAAAATTAAAAAAAATCTATCAAAATTGCTTTCTTTGGCACTGAACTGACAAAACTTATATCCCTGATCTACTTGAGCCGGTTAGAGCTCGACTTTACCTACAGAACACAAAATTGTCTGTCAACTCGTGCGACTTGCCATTTGAGGTTGGAAATCAAGTTTAACAGGTGAGTCTTGAATTCGGTCATGTAGTCGAGCTTTTAGAAGTAGCCTTTCAAAAACCTGGCCACATATGTAAAAGACTGGGTAGTTTTCATTGTTGTTAATAGGTTTCATAAGACAATTGTGTTTTTTTTATAATAGCGTGTGTCACATTTGCCCCTCGGAAAATATGTAGTCGGGGCAAATGTAAAATATAGTATATCACATTTTCCCCTTTTTGTATTACATTTACCCCATTATTTTACAGATTCTGAAAAATGGTTCGCAATTACCAAAAAACGCAATGTGATCCAAAGTATTCAGCTGAAGATCTACAATCAGCTGTACAGGATGTTCGTTCGGTCAGGTCGGATTACAGAGCCACTAGAGTTTACAAAATTCCGTGTTGCACAATCTACAGCCGCCTGAAAGGACTTCTTGGCGTGAAAAAAGAAAGGAAGGGCAGATCAACAGCATTCGATTGGAACCAGCAGCTGGAGCTAGCCAGGGGCATTTCTACTTTGGAAAAGTGGGGATTTGGTCTATCCAGAAATGAAGTCCTGCAGCTGGTATTCCAGTTTGTTAAAGTACACAATATAAGTAATCCATTTAAAGATGGCATGCCAGGCACCGACAGGTTTATTGCCTGTAAAAAAAGACATAGATTAATCCTAAAAACGCCACAGTCGGTTGAATACGCTAGGAAACAGGCAACTGATCCTTTCACGATTTATGGATACTTTCAACTTTTGAAAAAAAAGTTGAATGATCTACAACTTGAAGATTCGCCTTCCCAAATTTGAAACCTTGACGAGTGCAGTTTTTGCATAGATCCGAGTAAAACTATAGTCGTCGGCAAACGATGACTGCCTTGTTCTTGTATTATGAGCACCCGCAATGCCGTAAGAATACAACTGTCTCATTGTTGCCAGCGCATCTGTCCAAGAGTCCACCATTGATCATTTTTAAAGGTACTAATATTTGGGATCTATGGTAAGCTCCTGACGATGTCTATCTGGAGATGTCTTATGCCGCGTTCAAAAAAGGGTGGATGGATTCAGACATTTTCTGCAATTACTTCCAGAATACTGTAATTCCAGCTTTGGGAGAACAGCGGCCAGTACTCGTCATTTACGATGAGCATTCCTCACATGTCACCACACGAGTCATTGACTTAGCAACAAGTGAAAATACCACAATTCTTAAGTTACCACCTCACACTACTCATCTTTTACAGCCCCTAGACCCTGCCGTATTCAAATCTGTAAAAACGATCTGAGATCAAAAATTGGTCAAGTGGCAAAAGCACAATATGTGACGGAAACTGCCAAAAAGGATATTTTCTGAATTTTTTGCAGAAATATGGAAAGAGACTAGAGCAAGTGTCATAACGAATGGTTTCAAGAACGCCGGTATTATGCCATTTGATGATAAAGTAGTGCTAAGGGAAAAGTTTGATATCGAAGCTTTAAAACGGTGGGACTCTCTAAATTCGCCAGCCAGCAACGGCACTGCACAAAACGAACATCATGACCAGCAGCAAGTTCAGTCAAGACTCCGACAACGAAGAAGAATATCTTCAAGACTATGAAGAAGACTTGGAACAATGTGCACAATTCACTGGAAGTCAGACTATTGAAATTGACAAATGGGTTTTAGTGGTATAACGAACCAATTAAACCATTAAACATTTTGTAGGCAAAGTAATGAAAAAAGGAGAGTTGGATAAATGGCTGATTAAGTTTCTAAGACTGAAAAAATCAAAATTTGTTTGGCCCAATGTTGAAGATGAAGACTGGGTGAAAAGCGCAAATATATTAAAGATCCTTCCACAGCCAACAGGGGATCGAAGAAGATCGGGATATATTTTTCCACTGAAGTGTGACGGCTACAATTTGTTTTAAGTTTTTTATTTTTTTTTCATGTTTTTGTATTTGTATTGGTTTTTGTGGTACAACTTTCTTATTTGTTGTAATAATTAAAAAATTCAAGAAGCAAAATTTACAGAAAAATTGTGATTTTCACATTTACCCCACAAAATACCTCCATTAAAAACCTATAGCGAAGAGCGGTCTATTATCACATTTACCCCAAAATCTCGGGCGCATGTGATACGATACAATGACATCTTTAAAAAAATCATTTTCAGCTAGCCCCATTGTTTAGGTTATAGATATCGTTTTGATGAAGAACCAATGATTATTCAGGAATTTTTACACAATTTTTTCAATATAAATCTAATTTTAATAAATCTCTCAAGTTACACTAGTCAAATTTACATCACAATTACCCCAATTCACCTTACAGCTATATTTTGAAAACAATAAACTGGAGAACATAAACACTATTAAGAATGCCAAGTTCCTAGGGCCCTACTATAATGGTTCACTGCCCATAGAAATTCTGATTGCCTAATTAACTAAATAAGGTCAACATGAACACATAGTGAAATATTGTATCTATTGCAAGATAATCAGTACTTTACATTAATAAGTGCACTTTATGTGAGCAGCAGTAACTAATAATTTGAGAAAAAAAGTTTCAGATATGATAAATGTTAAGAAGGGTTAATGAAATTTAATTTGTAACTGACTGATTTGAGCTTATTATAGTCAGACATAATGTGATTAAAATGATACAGTATGATTTGTTAAGTACAGAAAGAATATGAGCGTTATGTAGTAAAAGTGTAAGCTAGCAAACGGAAAATTCGCTGAAAGGTAAACGAAACAGTACTAGCAAAATAATTATTGCAATAGAGCAATGAAAAATGGAAGGCAACCGATCGAAAGACGAAACAAACTCCAAGTTTATCAGAGCATTATAAACAAACGTGATTTAGAAGCAGAGCAATGTGTAGTGACATTAGTGGTTAGGTAAAGATATGACAACAAAACTGTAGTCCATAAGGTCAAACATGTTATCAATCCTAATTTATTTTATAAAAATTGAAAATCTAGTTGCTAACTGACACGACAGTGTTTTGTTAAAAATAACCAAACAAGCTTGTAAAATTTGTGTTGGGGCCAGTTTGAGCTTCTTAGTTTATCAAATAAAATTATAAATAAAAAGTTATTTTTAATACCATTTGTGTATAAAGTTATTTACCAGTGTCCAAGGCATCTGTGGGTATAGTTTTCCAAGTTTTAAAAGGTCCAAGTAAAGCAGATTACCCAGCAACAAGATTCGTCCAAGTGCATAATTCCCGTGGCGTCATTGAAAAGGATGTCCAGCGTCAGAGAGCTCTCCGATTAAGGTAGGATTCTACAGGAAGCCTTTGCTGCAGCTTTAGAATTCGCGGGGTTCGTCAAGTTCAAACTGTCTGTGAGGTATAGCGCCAGGTTGCAGTGATACAGGTCCATCCAACTTCGAGAACTTCAGTTAGCGTCCTTTGAAAATGCAAGATAAAGCAGCATTTTTCAGTTTTGGCCGGATATAGAACAAAAAACGATCGCGAGTGGGTTGCGACGTCACACTAGAAACAAAACGAGCTTAGCAGTTGCTACGTCACAGTATTAATATTTACCTGAGGCTTCCTTGCCGTTTTGGTGTTTTAAAATTCAATTTAACGCTATTTTCTCATTGGCAGATCATATTCTTTGCTAAGTCAAATTTAGAGGTTATCTAAACGTCAGATGGAAATTGTACAATTGCCCTAATACCCGAGTTAAGTTGTGCATTTGCCCTAATACCCGAGTTAAATTGACATACAACAAGTTATTTGTCATAAAAGGTCTTTCATAATTTTATGAACCTACACCCTGAACCAAGTTTGTCTCATGTTCTACGGAGCTAAACCCGAAATTATTGCGGATAGATAAAATAAGAAAAGGGCAATAAACTATTTATTTTTCATAATTACTATTACACTCTTTTAATTTGCCCTGAGTTTGACAGGCAGGTTCGTAATTAAATCCAATACAACTTATAAAGTGTAGTATCCCTTGCCATTAATTATTTTATTTAAAAACTATTAAGTATATACTTTATTAGACGAGACTATTACACTACATAGATCACAATTTGAACTGATGTGTGTATGTATAAAGGGTATGCTTTAGCGTATTCACATATTGCATATAACATCATTTGTTGGGGAAAAGCAGCGGAAGCTAGCAGAATATTTATACTAAAGAAAAATTATAAGATTGTATTTACTATTCAACCAGGAACCGCATGCAAAGTGTAGACCAACCTTTAAAAATAACAAAACTTTTAATATCTTCTAGAATTTTTATTTATAGATGCAGTTGTTTTGTATTTAAAAATTAAAACTAATATCATAAAAATAGCATAAATTTCACTTACCAAATTAGAAACTATACTGAGTATATAATGAGCTGCCATTAAAATAAGAAATATAAAAAATCGCCAAGGTAGTATTTTTTATGTATATTTAATAGGTTACCTCATGGTGTAAAACAATGCAGTACATACACGACATTTAAAAACTATATAAAACTTTACCTATATGAAACAAACATTTTACACTCTAAATGAGTCTTTTTACTATATGTTAAATAAAGTATGATAAAAAAATTAGTTTCATTTAGTATGGCTATGCAATAATTTCTAATTTATAAACGAAACTACGTTTATACTTAAATGTCAAACTTAACATTTTATTTTTAAGTGACTTATAGTTGCATTCATATATTAGGAACATAGCCACACTAGATGGAAATAATTTTGATATTTAGCGCACATTGTAGTGTTTATTTCATTGTTAATATTTTTAACTGCAACTGTTTGGATAAGGACTTATTATGTCATTCATTTGACACTATTTCCGTTAGGTAATGAACTTCGTTGCCTATTAAAATATTTTTGAAAATTACAGATCTAAAATTTTTCTTTTATTTTGGGCAGTTGTTGATAAAATTATGTACAATACATGTGTGGTAATGCATCCTTAATATACTTGTGTGCTGACATAACTCGTGCTACGCACTCGTTTGTACCTAACACATACGTATATTAATGATGCACCTATCCTACTTGTATAGTAAATAACCATTGAAGTACGTTTTTTTTCTATAATAACTGTCAAAGTGTTACAATGTTGGTAGATATGTGATTAAAACGCTAGTAAATTTTTATACCTCGTGTTGGTAGAACTTTTTAAAAATTATGGTTGTGTCAATTTTGAATGTCAAAGTTTCTTAATTTGAACTCTTGGCAAATTTCTTTTTTTAACATGGAATCATAATCATTATCAATAAAATTGGATAAAAAAAAATAAATATTTTAAATGCAAAAATGAAGCAAACGATATTAAATTATGACATGTCAAAATGACAATTATTTTTTTAGTGGAAAAAAAGAACTGAAAATTTATGTACCAACATTATTAAAACTAGGGACCCTGCAGGAATGCAACTTATTCCCTAGAAAGTTGACCTTGAAAATTATTATAGAAAAAAATGTACATTACGTGTGTACAACATAATATGTTTCAACTACAAATACATTTCTTTTTATTATGTTAATTCTCCACTTCGTTGAATTTTGCTCCTTTATTTAAAAGAAATGAAACAGTTTCGTTCTTTCCATTGCTAGCAGCACATAAAAGTCCGGTTTGCCCAGAATTGTTTTTTTCATTAATCTGTGATCCATTATCTAATAGCAATTGAACGAGTTCTGAATAGCCTCCGCTTGCAGCCCAAAGTAACGCCGTCATTCCCTCATTATCCCGTTCGTTGATTTGTGCTCCTTTATTTAAAAGAAGTGAAACAGTTTCCTTGCTTCCACGCAGAGCTGCACGTAAAAGGCCGGTTTGCCCAAAATTGTTTTTTTCATTAATTTTTGATCCATTATCTAATAGGTATTCAACGACTTCTGAATGACCTCCACTTGCAGCCCAAAGTAACGCCGTCATTCCCTCACTATCCCGTTCATTGATTTGTGCTCCTTTATTTAAAAGAAGTGAAACAGTACCTTTGCTTCCACGCAGAGCTGCACGTAAAATACTGGTGTGTCCCATAAGATTTTTTTCATTATTATCTGATCCTTTATCTAACAGAAATTGTACAAGTTCCGAATCACCTTGCCAGGCAGCACAAAGTAACGGCGTCATTTGAAGATTATCCCGTTCGTTGATTTCTGCTCCTTTATTTAAAAGAAGTGAAATTGCACAGCTGCACATACACTACCGTTTCGCCCATAAATGTTTTTTTCTTTAATGCCTGATCGGTTATCTAACAAGAAATTGGTGAGTTCTGAATCACGTTGCCAGGTAGCACAAAATAACGGCATCATTTCCAGATTATACGGTTTATTATAAGGAGCAGAAATTCCTTCATTTAAAAGAACTGTAAGAGGTACCTTTCTTCCACTGAGAGCTACACATAAAATACCGGTTTGGCCCGAAATGTTCTTTTCATCAATGTCTGATCCGTTATCTAACAAGAATTCCACAAGTTCGGAATGACCATTGCGGGCAGACCAAAGTAGTGGTGTCATTTCCTCATCGTCCCGTTTGTTTATTTGTGCTCCTTTGTTTAAAAGAAGTGAAACCGTCTCCTTGCTTCCATTAAGAGCTGCACATAAAATACCAGTTAGTCCAAAAATATTCTTTTCAGTAATGTCTGATCCACTATCTAACAGAAATTGTACGAGTTCTGAATGACCATTGCGGGCAGCCAGAAGTAATGGTGTCATTTCTTCATTATCCCGATCGTTTATTTGTGCTCCTTTAATTAATAAAAGTAAAACAGTTTCCTTTCTTGCGTTTGCAGCTGCACATAAAATACTAGTTTGCCCCGAATTGTTTTTTTCATTAATGTCGGATCCGTTATTTAATAGGAATTCAACGACTTCTGAATGACCTCCACTTGCAGCCCAAAGTAATGCCGTCATTCCCTCACTATCCCGTTCATTGACTTGTGCTCCTTTACTTAAAAGAAGTGAAACAATTTCCTTTCTTCCATTAACAGCGGCACACAAAATACCGTTTCGTCCCAAAATGTTTTTTTCATTAATGTCTGACCCGTTATCTAAAAGAAAGTCAACCAGTTCTAAATGCCCTTTGCTGGCAGCGCAAAGTAACGGCGTCGCTTCCGCACCATCTCGTTCGTTGATTTTTGCTCCTTTATTTAAAAGAAGTGAAACAGTTTCTTTTTCTCCATTCAGAGCTGCACATAAAATACTGGTTTGCCCCAAACTGTTTTTTTCATTTATTTCTGATCCGTTATTTAACAGAAATTCAACCAGTTCTGAGTGACCTTCACCTGCTGCCCAAAGTAAGGGCGTCATTTTTTATCATCCCATGCGTTTATTTGTGCTCCTTCATTTAAAAGTAATGAAACAGTTTCTTTGCTTCCATTCAGAGCTGCAAATGAAATAGCGGTTAGTCCAAAAATATTCTTTTCAGTTATGTCTGATCCGTTATCTAACAGATATTGTACGAGTTCTGAATGACCATTGCATGCAGCCCAAAGTAATGGCGTCATTCCCCTATCATCCCGTTCGTTTATTTTTGCTCCTTTGTTTAAAAGAAGTGAAACAGTTTCCTTACTTCCATTCAGAGCTGCACATAACAAACCGGTTCGTCCATAAATGTCCTTTTCAGTAATCTCTGATCCATTATCTAAAAGAAATCCAACGAGTTGTGAATGACCTTCCGTTGCAGCCGAAAGTAACGGCGTCATTTCTTGATAATCCCGGTCGTTTATTTGTGCTCCTTTATTTAAAAAAAAGTGTAACAGCTTCCTTGCTTCCATTCAGTGCTGCACATAAAATACCAGTTTGTCCCAAATTGTTTTTGTCATTAATGTTTGATCCGTTATCTAACAGGCATTCGACAATTTGTGAATTACAATTGTATGCAGCCCTAAGTAATGGTGTCATTTCCTCATCATCGCGGTCATTTATTTCTGCTCCGTTGTTTAGAAGAAGTAAAATAGTTTCCTTGTTTCCATTAACAGCTGCACATATGATACTGGTTTGACCCACATTGTTCTTTTCATGAATGTCCGATCCACTATTTAACAAGAATTGCACGAGTTCTGTATAGCCTTCACGGGCAGCCCAAAGTAATGGCGTCATTTGCAGATTGTCCCGTTCGTTGATTTGCGCTCCATTCTTTAAAAGAAGTCAAATAGTTTCCTTTCTTCCCTTTCCAGCTGCACATAAAATACCGGTTTCCCCCAAAATGTTTTTTTCAGTAATGTCTGATCCATTATCTAATAAGAATTGCACGAGCTCTGAGTGACCATTCCATGCAGCCCAAAGTAATGGCGTCATTTTATGATCATCCCGTTCGTTTATTTGTGCTCCTTTATTTAATAGAAGTGAAACAGTTTCTTTGCTTCCATTTAGAGCTGCACATAAAATACTGGTTCGTCCCAAAATATTTTTTTCATTAATATCTGATCCGTTATCTAATAGAAATTCAACAAGTTCTGAATGACAATAGTGTGCAGCCCTAAGTAATGGTGTCATTTCCAAATTATTTCGTTCGTTTATTTGTGCTCCTTTACTTAAAAGAAGAGAAACAATATCTTTGTTTCCATTCGCAGCTGCACATAAAATAGCAGTTTGTCCCGAAACATTTTTCTCTTTAATGTCTGATCCGTTATCTAAAAGGAATCCAACGAGTTCTGAATGACTTTCACTTGTAGCCAAAAGTAACGGCGTCATTTTCTCATCATCCCTTTCGTTGATTTGTGCTCCTTTATTTAAAAGAAGTGAAACAGTTTCCTTGCTTCCATTCAGAGCTGCACATAAGATACTGGTTTGACCCACATTGTTTTTTTCATGAATGTCTGATCCATTATCTAACAAGAATTGCACGAGTTCTGTATGACCAACACGGGTAGCCCAAAGTAACGGCGTTATTTGCAGATTGTCCCGTTCTTTGATTTGCGCTCCTTTATTTAAAAGAAGTGAAACAATTTCTTTGCTTGCATTCAGTGCTGCACATAAAATACCGGTTCTCCCATAAATGTCCTTTTCAGTAATATCTGATCCGTTATCTAACAGAAACTGTACGAGTTCTAAGTGACCGTTGCATGCAGCCCAAAGTAATGGCGTCATTTCATTTTCATCTCGTTCGTTTATTTGTGCTCCATTGTTTAGAAGAAGTGCAACACTTTCCTTGCTTCCATTCCTAGCTGCACATAAAATGCCGGTTTGTCCCAACATGTTCTTTTTAATTAATGTCGATCCGTTATCTAAAAAGAATCCAACGAGTTCTGAATAATCTTGCTTGCAGCCAAAAGCAACGACGTCATTTCCTCATGTCTCTTTCGCTGATTTCTGCAAAAATGTAAAATTAGTAATACAATGTTAGTACCTATTTCATTAAGTGTAGTTGTTCAGTTGTCATTAATATTATTTAGAATTGTTTAGTTTTCTTAATTCTACGAAAACTGGTTATAGCATGTGGAAAGAAAATCTTGCATTATATGCACTTTTGAAAGCTGAATAAATTATCCCTGCTCTAGTTTTCCTAATATAATTGGGGGAACCAATATCTGTAATAGTTTAATGTTGTATGTTAAAGGCGTATGTCTCAAATCTGAATCAATACTGATATATTTTTCTCTAAAATGTATGATATATATGGTAGAATACTAACAGAATGGGGGTCTTCATATTCAAGCAGTTGTATTATTTGGTACATATACAGGGCGATCAAAAATAAAATTGATCGCGGGTGTCCACGAAAAATACCACCGCTGTCTGTATACACTGCACTGTATAAAGCCACATTTGAACAACAATTATTAGTTAATGTAACTTTAACCTTCATCTAATAAGCTACACTAATATGCAAAAATCCTTTATCTAATAGACGTGTCTGTCTGGGACGCAGTTTTGTCTGTCCGGGACGCTGTTTCAGCAGCCAAACCGTAAGAGATAGAGAATAAAAGTTATGAAAGTTATATGTTTGGAATGGTCATGTCAGGTCAGGAACCGAATTTCAGTCACGTAACACTTCCGGTTTTCGAAAAATCACAAAAAAGGTCGTTTTTCAAATAGAACGCGTATTAAATAAAAACTGTTTCAGCAGCCAAACGGAGCTGCGACCCTCTGCGCCTTAAAACGTCGATCGGTTAGACAACCACTTTGACAGCTTCCAGAATGTTCCGATGCCCTCTACGCCTTCAAACGTCGATCGGTTAGGCAACCACTTTGACACCTTTCAGGTCTGGGTACAGTTTTTATTTAATACGCGTTCTATGTGAAAAACGGTCTTTTTTGTTTTTTTTAAATGAGACATTTGTCTCACTGGACTGCTAGTATGTATATAATTTAAACAATATTCATAGTTTAAATTGATAGGTACAATCAAGAAGTCGTACTAAGGAGAAATAACTCGCGTTTCGAAGCGGACCACTAAAAGTTGACAAATATGGCGGTAGTCGTGTAATTTTATCCATTCACAAAACTCGTGAACGGTCAATGTGAAATATTTGCGAGCCATGTTTTAACAATTAATAATACACTTGAAATACACTCCATTTGATTAACAACCGTAAACTGACTTTTAACCGCGATTACAGGTTAATTTAGCTCGCTTCCAAATCTCGAACGGCAGCGAAAACGAACGAAACTGACCAAAGATAGTACACGTACAGTGGCTATAATAAAGTCACTGTAGTACACGTACAGTGGCTATATTAATGAGAGTGTGGTCAATTTTGGTCCTGTTTCTGATTGGTTGTTTTAAAATCCGCCATTAGGAGTCGTTTGAATGTCCTATTGAATATTTTTAGCAGTGTACGCATATTTAGTTACAAAAAATTACTACTAATATCTAAATAAGACATTGATATTTTATAAATTATCTAAAGTAGCTCAGTTACTGAACACGGCCTAAGCATCAAAATAAATATTGTATCATCAATAATATACACTTGTGTTATTTTATACACAAAAATAAAGTAAGTGCGAATGCAAACTAAATTTTGACCAAGCCATAATTTTGACTTTAGTAATATTTTGTTACTAAATGTCACTGACACCGTTAAAAAATGCACATGCAAATCCTGTCACAGTGTAACAAATGGAGTGAATGCGAATCAGACAACTCCTGCAGTTTACACAGGTATAAGCCGTTCACGACCTTTTTGGGACAGAGTTGGCTATGATTTTTTCTTTTCATGTTGGACTAACTGATTAGATGATGTAGCGGATGCAATTTTTTTTCTGTCAGTGTCTGTTGGACATTTTCTTGCCACCACATTGCCAAATTTATTATTTTAATATTCGTAAGAAAATAAATTATTTATCAAATGTGTAAAAATAATTTTAATTTCCGTCAAAGGAAAAGTCAAAATGCCCAAAATAATTTTGTTACAACAAAAAATTTCCATTAAACGATGCTACTTCCAATTTAAAAAGGACAGACCAAATTTAAAAGAACGCGAGTTGATGTGGAGACTAGAGAATATCCGGCAACAATGTACCTATTCAGAAAATATAACCTTAAACTGATAAGTTCTTACATATTGTTACGTTTGTAAGTTCGGGCTATTTAAAAATTATACGACGCTTCTTGTATTAAACATTTATTTACAACTATTAATTATTATTATTTACAAACACACGAATTATGAAGGCAGAACACAAATTACTTAAACTAACGAACTACAGGCACTATTTCTAACAACGATACATTTATTTATTTATATGCGCTGGATTAAACATCAATTATTTATTTGGTTATTTACGACTTAAACACTAACGATTTAAATGGTTATTTATCTGTTATTTATTTCACTAGGGTTATATACACACGGTTCATTTATATGGGAGCTCTACGTGCTTTGCTGCCGAATTCGAACTGATGAGAACTGAATGAGAACTGCCGATTTTTCCCACTGCACCGGTTTATATACACGCCGGGTGAGTCATCCTAGAAACGTCCAGACCTTCCTCAATTAATCCAGCGACGCTGACGTGTTCGCGCGTAAGGTCATTCTGGAATGTTCTGGAATGTTCTGAAGCGATCCGGCCCGAAGGTCGTTACACTTTCTGGAATGATCTGGAAGGCTGAGTCACGCGTCGCACGGCACGCTGACTCACGCTTCACACGGGACGCTGAGTCATGTATAGACTTCGGCCTGACCTCAAGGTCGTTACAATATATTGCAGACCAATCCAATTTGATTATTTTTAATCACGTGAGTCAGTTTTACAAATCAGACCACACTTGAAATGAAAACGACCCTAGGGTGATTTTCAATCACTATGGAAACTACCTAATCCTATCACAAGTTGGTGGCACTGTAAATCTAAGTTAAATTCGAGGTTAGCATGTTAGGTTTTCCGTCAGTCTGTGTCAAAACTGACGCAAAAGCTAACCTGATAACCTCAAATTTGACATAGACTTACAGGGCCACCAACATAATATTATTATAATAAAGTGTCAAATAAATTTTTCAGAAAATGTCTAATTTATTTAAGAACTTATCTTTCCGAATTCACCGCGGCCAGTGATAAATCCTTATAATTTTGACAAATAATATTATTGCGGGTGATTATCACTGTCCTTGGTAAATTATAGCTGAAAACAACCTAACCTAACACAAAAAGTGTCAATTTCCATGAGGGAGTTTAGTTGCAACAGAGGTTCTGCCAACAAAATTACTAGATGGTCATAGCCTCACCTGACCCAAAAAGATGGTGAACGGCTTATATTTGTAGCACCTTCAATCCTAGTATCCATAGCCCGCGGTAAATGGAATCAATACACGTCTTTAAAATGCAAGGCTGATTTTTGTTCCACTACATTTACGAGTTGTACATGACCGATTTGCATGATCTTTTTTATTTTGAAGCTTTCACTTTGTAGATTTGTCAACACTACTTACTTTTAACTTTTTGAAAGTTCTCATATTTTTAAAACTATAACGCAAGGGTCATTTAAGTCGGATCTGCGCACGCCAATTAGAGTCCCCGTATAAACTATATACAGGATCTCTAACGCCAATTAGAGTAACTGTGTAATCACACTGTGGCCATACAATTGTTGGCTGGTATAGTATTCCAACCAAAAATTGGAAAGCTATTTAAAATCCAGTGCATCATGAAAAGTGTAAGTCATGTCTAAGTTGGTTTCATACAATCAGTTATTAATTATATTCTAATGTCAATCAGCTTTCAAGTAATGACAGTTCATCTGCAAATTGTACATGTAACTGTTTTGTTAAGGCATTGTAACTTTGTGCATGATTTAAGTATGTGCTAGTTGAGTTTTCAAAACCGTATAGTAGCATACAAAATGTTTAAAAACGTATATGTCTTCCAAACTTCCCAATGCATCTGTCAAATTTGAAGGTTATTATCGAAGTGTCACTGAATGACAATCAAACAGTAATTGTGTGAATTAAATTACGAAGTGACTTACTGTTCTCAATGCTGGCCTGATTTTAAATAGTTTTCCAATTTCTGGTTGGAATACTATACTTTTTTATCCAATGTCAAAATAAGCTTTTGCGGAAAACCATGGTGATGTAATAAAAATAATAGAATTTTTTTAACGATGTAAGCGGTATTTGGTACCTAATAAAAAATTACTAAAGTCAAAATAAAATTTGACAATTCATTTGCTGAAGTGAAAAATTGTTATTCAAAGTGACTGATCTCTCAAATACAATAAAATACCACAAGGGGTTTAAATGTTGAAGAAATATGAGTCATAAGGTGTCATCAATTTATTACATTAATGGAAATTCGAAAGTTCAAATCCAAAACACAAATGATATAGCATCATTTGTAGAAATCTTCTCGGTAATTTAATATGCTTTATTAACATCTAAATTATATTAGATACATGGGCTAAACCCCAATATAGCCCACTGGTGCATAGGCGCATGAGCGTGTTTGTCTCAGTTTGTCGGAGGTTCTACAAATAATGTTCAGACAATGAAGGCAAAAGACGAGAATCTCATGCCAGACCCATTCTTGGCTGCCGTCAAGGTGCGAATTTAGGTTAGCTGCAGTTTAAGATTTGTGTGTACTTAGTACAAAAATGCCTGTGCATCACCGTAAAAAATCAGTTAGTCCAGTTGTCGTATATAATATTGAATTTGAATTTCCCAATGAGTATTTCTCTTATCCATAGCTTAAAATACAGTTTCACCACTGGCATAACAGTTCCTTTATGCGCATATTCCGTAAATGTCAAAATGTATCAGTAGGCTATACTGGAGTTTTGCCGATACATGTTTTATAGGTGTCATTTGGCAAAGTATTGAATATTTTGAAGCACGATGAACAACAAAAAGAGATATAATTTAAAATAAGACAATTTCGGAGATGCTTTTGGTTCATATGTTTAAGGAAAATTTTGAACATGTATTTTGATAATCTGCTGAATTGTGCAAAATATGAATTAAAATATGAGTTAAAATTTTAAAATTGACGGGATGTAAATGTAAATTGAAAAATAACTTATACTATTCAATATCACTTGTGTAATAAACAATGTATATTAAATTATAATTTACATATACCTACCTGTGCTATAGTATTATGTAAGTTTTACTGTAGGTATAATATTTGGCGTTAAGTTTTGCGTCACTTTTGACACAAACTGACGCAAAACCTAACCTGCTAACCTCAAATTTGACATAGCCTTACAGTGCCATCAACATAAACAGCGAATGACAGGCCGGCCTAAATTTATTGTCCGCCATAGTACACAGATTATAATTAAATGAAAGGAACTAATTTAAATTATCACTAAACTACTTGCTATAGCCTACATGTTAAACCTGGAATGGCAATTTATTGTACACCGCAGTAATTTATTGCGCAGTTATTAAAAAAATACTTACGAATATTTAAGCAATATAAAACTCACAGGAAAAAATTTAGTTCTCTGTTAAATGTTCTGGTTTGTTTGATGTTAATACTGTTCTGAATATTAGAAATAACTTATTGGAGAACAACGTCAAAATATGCTTCTTTTCCGTAGAAACAAACGACAATTTGGAAAACTCACGGCCGCGGGAAGACTAATGGCGGATTTCATCACGTGATACGTCGACTCAAACTTTTGACAAGTTATAAAATGCCAATGTCTTATTTTGACATTAGTAACTTTTTATAACTAAACATTCTGTACACTGTTAAAAATGACAATAACTTGGATGACTTTTGCCTTCAACCAATAGAAAACATGACCACCGTATGGCCACACTGTGATTATACAGGGTGTTCTACGAGCTCTATGACAAATGTTGGCAGATGATAGCTGGGTTAATTCCAAACATTTTTTCTTAAATAAACGTGGGTCGGATTCGTTTCTGTTTAGAAGTTACAAGCATTTAAAAAAATATATTTATATTTTAATTAAAAGTAGGCTGATAAATAAAAATGACGGTTGATATAACAATAATTATTATATGTGTCATTTTGATTGTTCATTTGACACTTAGTGTGAAAGTGCTAAATAAAAAACGCATTTATTTACTACCCGACAGCAGTTACTTGAAAGAATTCAGGCTGCAGCTAACCAGATAAGAAATGATCCAAATCTCATCCGTCAAGTGACGGAATCTTTAGTCCGTCGATGTGAGGCTTGCATTCGAGCCGAGGGTTACCATTTCGAACAATTTTTATAGTCTTAACATTTGTTATTTTTATTTATTATAAATTTTTATTGTTAATTGTTAATAAAGGTTTAAACATTAAACACCACGTAACTTCTAAACAAAAACGAATCGGACACGTTCATTTAAGAAAAAATGTTTGGAATTAACCCAGCTATCATCTACCAAAGTTTGTCATAGAGCCCGTAGAACACCCTGTATAGTGTATAGTCACTGTAAGGTCAATTAGAGTCCCTGTATATAGTTTACTAAACTATATACAGGATCTCTAACGCTAATTACAGGAGTCGTTTCAATGTCCTATTGAATATTTTTAGCAGTGTACGCATATTTAGTTACAAAAAGTTACTAATGTCGAAATAAGACATTGACATTTTATAAATTATCTAAAGTAGCTCAGTTACTGAACACGGCCTAAGCATCAAAATAAATACTTTATAATCATTGATGTACACTTGTGTTATTTTATACACAAAAATAAAATAAGTACGAATGCAAACTAAATTTTAACCAAGCAATAATTTTGACCTTAGTAATATTTTGTTGTTAAATGTCACCGACACCGTTAAAAAATACATGCAAATCCTGTCACAGTGTAACAAATGGAGTGAATGCGGTACAAACGACTCCTGCAGTTTACACAGGTATTTGTAGTCATATTTGAGTAAATTTCAAACGTTTTCAACTGAAAACCATTATTATTAGTTTCAGTATCACCGTGTTAAAACAGTTTTATCTACTCCTACTGCACAATGGCCATGAATTATGATTCATAATTCACGGTTTGCAGCCAATCATAAAATTCTATTTTCATTATTTAATAGCTTGCAAATTGCAACCAATCAGAAAATTCTATTTTCATTATTCAATAGGTTGTAGCCAATCACAGAATTCATTCTTATTATTCAATGACTTTTGAAGTTAACAGCTGTCAAAATTCGGAAATATGAACACAAGTCTCCTATTGCAAAGGAGTAGATAAAATATCGTATTATATTCGCGATTATGGCCATTATTCACTCAGATGACTTGCGCCACGCGCCTTCGGCTTGTGGCGCAAATGTCATCTTCGTGAATAATGGCTGTCATAATCGCTTATATAATAATATACTATTTTGATAAAATCGGAGTTATTTGTAGATAAACACCTCTCCAAGTTTTAATTGATGTTAACCATCTCAAGGAGATCTGTTATCATTTGAAAAGAGAATAATTGCTTAAAATACTATTCTCTACATTTAATATGCTTGTTTATTTACAACCGATGCCCCTATTATTGAAATCAAGCGAAATATTGTTAATTGACCGCACTGTCCTTATAAAGTCACTGTAACGCCAATTACAGTGACTTCATAAGGACAGTGCGGTCAATTTTAGGTGGCGGCCATTTTGAGGCGTTTCTGCTACAGCCTGCATAGACAAATCTAATTGATTATGGCAAGGGAAATATTATCTGTAATTACCTTTTTCTTGATGCTGGACATTACAATGTTATAGAATTTGGTGCCAATTTACATCATAATATGTAATAATATTTCTACAAAGCGAAAACGTTCACAGAGAATCTGTAACTAAATGTGTCAAATGCTATAGAATTGAAATAATTTTTAAAATCTATATCTAATAAATAAAATCTCAAGTGACACACTGATAAATAGAAAATCCGAAATGCCAATCTAAAGAGATGGCGAAAATGTGGTAAAATAGCTTTATTTGACTACTGTTTTATCCGCTTGAGTGGCAACCTAGGAAGTTGCAATCCGGCACACCAGTTCCTTTTACAAATCGGGTCAAATCAATTTCAAGGATTTTAAAAATTCACCCCATAAGGAGTTAAATGGGGTAGATGTATTTTTTAAAAGATCGCTTAATGGCAATAATCGCGGTAACTTCTGCAGGTACGACGTTGAAATTCGGCAAATCAAGACTTTTTGCAAATCGGATAAAACGGTTTTCTGGATTTTTAGAAATTCAACCCTCCACACCAAAGAAGTTAAATGGAATGGATGTAATCAACACCGTGAATGTGGATTTGGGACAAATTATGGAACCTTTCGTACCTCTTGCAATTGTTGAGTTAGAACATTCTTTTTTAACACGTAGACGTGTTTCTAAAATCTTTAGAAAGCTTTTAAAGGGTTTTTTTGCAATTTCAGTAGTAGAGGGAGTGAAAATAAAAAGGGATATTTGGTCTCAATAACCGCAAAAGTTAAAATCCCTGTTCACCAACGTACCAGTAGAAGATTCAGTAAATTTTATACAAAAATGTCTTGTTCCTCAAGAACTCCGAGAAGACGTCCCAGAGTTAGTAAGGATGTGCCTCACGACGACCTACTTTCTTTGTGAAGGAATGTACTACAAGCAAAAGAAAGGAGCCGCTATGGGATCTCCGTTATCTCTAGTAGAAAATACCATTTTCTATTATTTTTCCAATTATAAATGTTTAAGGCCTCCATCTAAATTGAATTTTAAAATTAAGCCTTAATATGTGATATTTTGAAAAATATAAAAAAATTAAAATAAAATTTTCACAAAAGTTAAAAAAAAAAGTTGTTTCCTGGCCTTGAGATTATTCAATTAGCTAAAACTAGCATACGCTCTTTTGCAAATTATTTCTCTTCGGTTTCAAATCGGCTTACCTCTCTGCTGAGTTCACAATTTTTCAACATCTTATTCTTTGACTTAATAATCTTACGCTTTGTTCAAATTGCACCCAACAAACTATTTGTGTTCAATAAATTTTCTGTGGTCTGGCTTTGCATGTGCACAAACCTTTCATATTAAATTATCTTAATTGACAAGCCAATTCGAAACCATCTGAACATGTTTTACTTTAGCGCATGCCTTTCTTTACTAATTATTAGCTCCCTCATCTCATTACTAATGCATTTACTGTATTAATATTAGTTCAACATTGCTGTTACTTAAAATATCTCTACTCTGTGCTTATTTTCTTTGTCAACCATTCTGCACTGCATTCAGAGCCAAGTCGTAAGGCTTAACACTACTTTAATATATGTGTAACATGAACTATCTATAGTTATGTAGTCTAGGGTATTATTCTAGCAATAGGTACTCTAGTGTAGTTACATGAATAGTGAAATGTCAGATACGTCTTGTAACTAAAGCACCTCGTATTATAAAGGGCTCTACTTGTAACCATTACGTCACAAAGCAACCACTAATAGAGCGATTTCTCCGATAGTAAGCTTGTATAAAAGTTTTAGCGCCCTACAACGGGTGGGCCAGAAACTATTCCAGCAAGGCGGCAAAATTAAAATACGCCATTACTACGATATTTGGATTAATTAAGGATATGCCGTCAACACCAATACAAATTTTGCATATACATAATTTGCCTTCATCAGAATCTCGATTTTAAAGTTTTGAGCCGCATAAATCGGAATATGCAAAATCTTTATAGGTTCTGAGGTTTACAATAATTATGGAAGATTCAAACAAAATATTTGCGAATAACAATAGTATATTGTATGTTAAGAGCTGAAAGTGCATTCTTGCCGCTTGCGCATGAATATTGCTGGTTGAGACGAAGTCGAAACCAGCAATCATGCAAAAGCGGCAAGCGCACTTTTAGCTCGAAACATACATACTATTTTTTCGACGACTGAGCATATTATTAAAGGAAAATATCAAATTTCGTTTTATCTCAAAAATTAATTGACAATCAAGTTAACATTACTCGCGCAGTCTATATGACATGTGACGCGATTATTTCGACAAATGACCGGCATTGTCAAGGAAACATTCGGACGTAGCTACCTATTTTGTTCACGCGGAAACCCAAAACGCTCGGCGAGCGGCAAAAAGATGAAAACGCACGCTCAGCGGCAAATGTCAACTTTCTGTTGTCAAATAACAGTGAGAAAAATCTACTTTCGATGTCAGTCGTCGAAAAATATATTTTAAGTAATTCAAATAGCATACCAGAAGTAAAATACAAGTTATCAAAACTTCTGCAATCCTGGGTAGTCTAAATTGAAACAACAAACGCAGTGAGTTCCTGCTTTGAAATAATGAGCGCCTGATGGTTTAGATGAAGCATGCAGGAAGGCTTCTACGATTCTTATTGCGGAACGACAGAGGACAGTAAACAAATAAAACCTAACTTTGCGTTATCCAAGATGCTGCAGGTCGGACATCGGTGCCGTGACCTTAGATATAGCTTAAAGCAGGCAACCTCTTCAGGTCCATAAAACAAATGCGAAAAACTCAGCGATTGCTCAAATAGGGGATTGATCGCTGAAGAAGACACGAAAACGTCGTGTGTATGGAGCTGGGAGAACCGAAATATTAGTGTCAAAAAACCGGAAGAAGCCTACGTCATCAAATTAGACGCCCATAAGTGCATCTGTCTGAAACCGAACTGGTGGTTATGTATTAAATCATTATCCTCAACAACTAAAAGTTGCCTTTTGAGTAGGAGCTGTTTGTGAATTTTGGAAACGATAGATAGAAGAGTATTTGGTGGCTAGGATTTTACTTCATTAAGAGATTTTCCTGGTTTTTAAATTAGAATGATTTGGAATGGGAAATACCCTAAGCGTAGAACTGCGTTAAACGGTTGGGTAGTGTGCCCCTTAATTGTAACTTACCTTGGATGGCTCACACGTCTCCGACTAGCTCAATGTACGATTTTTATTAGGGTTTAACCAATGTGGGCTTTTTAGTTCGCTTCACTTTCACATAAAGATAATAGTTCATTAATCAACAGAAATGGGCGCCATAACTTTATTATAAAGTGTTAATTTTAAGATGTTTACAATAATTGGGTATTCTTTCTTACAATTCACTGATTATATGTTATTTGTTAAGGTTTATGCCTTTTTAATTTTGACAAATATTATGCAATTCCTTACTAATCCTAATTTACTCTGACAAGTTAGAATTTGTTCTAATTAAACGTCTGCATTAATTAATCTATAAGTATCCAGGAGATTTCTTATACCTATTTAACTAATAACCTCTGAGTAGTAAGATGAAAATATAAAGAGCTCTCTATACCCTCGTATTTCTCATTCGGATTCCTTAATCACAATTAATGATCGGTGTTTAGTTTAGCTGATATCATTCCAGGGAGTATAAGAAAAATCCCGTATGATCAAAAGCTTGTTATTTGACAAGTGATTGAAATACTAACTTGACAGCTGCAAACCAATTCAAGTCCCATTCAGGATCAACACTAGGTAAGTAACAATTCTTTTACTTTGAAACTAATCTGTTATCGATTATCATTAAGGCTTATGCCCTTATTTAACTATATTCAAGCTATGACGTTGGTTTAATTCTAATTAACAATATCTAATTCTTTCAGGATTAACATACGGTTAATGCAGAGAACCATTGAATTCGGACCTCTTCATCTTCCAATATCAACAGAGAAGAACCCCTCATCTAACCAAAGAAATGGTCTTTGACTGGTGAGTGATTTCCTAACTTGTTAGCAGTTTCTAACTAAGTTCTCCTTTCTCTCCTTATCAACTTGGAGCACATCAATACCCTCTTCCATGGTGAAGATATAATCAACCAGGAGATGCGAACTAGTGAAAAAGCCTAAGAGCTGGTAGCTATCGAGGAGTCTCTAAGAGCTGAATAAAGGAAAACCCTCTATTATGATTTGTATGTATTAGCTTGTTAGTTACCTACCAGTTAAGTAATAACTGCCCTTTTCAGAAAGAAAATGTTTGTGTGATTTATCCTATCTGCCTGAAAAATTATTATGTTTTAATAATATGCTGGATTGAGTAAATAAAGCCTTACTATTGTCTGCGTGTATCCTTTTTAAGCTAGGACTTTTAATTTGCTTTGCTTTTACACAGAGAAGCGTCCTTTTGCTTTTTCAACCAAAAAGGAAGTAGCAAATTTTGTTATTTATTGTTTTTAATAATTTAGCCATGAGCCTTCTATTACGTCTGCTTTAGATTTATAAAAAGGGTAGGCAACCCCTTATACTGTTAATGCACTTTAAGTTGCCTATCTATTAAGTTTAACTAATACCGAACGGTATCATTGTAGAAGCTAAGATATGTACTGCTACACTATACCCCTTCTAGAAATAATAGTAATATTGAAATCTTCCCCTTTAGACAGTTGGCTAAAGTTATTATAAACCCCTTTTTTAATATTTGCTAATACATCTACTTTAAACAATCTTTCTTGATAACATTGACTACCCATTATCTATATACACTAATATCCTACCTTTTAAACTAAGTTATGAACACTAACTCTTACCATTGAAATTATTTCAAGTTACTTTTCTTATCTTAATTGCCCATAAAGAAATCTAACGTATCTAGAATTCCATCATTTATTTCCTTTCCAGATATGAAACATTTCTGCAAATTCTTTTTAAGAAAAGGAATTAGCTTTGGAGGCATAGTCCATTCTATAAAGCTACTTTTTATTTTGCCTGTTTTTCTGCAGAAGCAATTATTCACCTCTTGAATTTAACAGCTAATTATTAACTTTACACTTTGAGTAAAGTACTTTAATAAACAATTAAGGACAGCACCTCATAGGACACTACCTAAAATTCAAGATCTTCAGTCATGCTATGCTGAATTCTTTAAAATAATAAACCGCACCTCATAGGATACAGTTTAAGAGCTGGTAGCTATCGAGGAGTCTCTAAGAGCTGAATAAAGGAAAACCCTCTATTATGATTTGTATGTATTAGCTTGTTAGTTACCTACCAGTTAAGTAATAACTGCCCTTTTCAGAAAGAAAATGTTTGTGTGATTTATCCTATCTGCCTAAAAAATTATTATGTTTTAATAATATGCTGGATTGAGTAAATAAAGCCTTACTATTGTCTGCGTGTATCCTTTTTAAGCTAGGACTTTTAATTTGCTTCGCTTCTACACAGAGAAGCGTCCTTTTGCTTTTTCAACCAAAAAGGAAGTAGCAAATTTTGTTATTTATTGTTTTTAATAATTTAACCATAAGCCTTCTATTACGTCTGCTTTAGATTTATAAAAAGGGTAGGCAACCCCTTATACTGTTAATGCACTTTAAGTTGCCTATCTATTAAGTTTAACTAATACCGAACGGTATCATTGTAGAAGCTAAGATATGTACTGCTACACTATCCCCCTTCTAGAAATAATAGTAATATTGAAATCTTCCCCTTTAGACAGTTGGCTAAAGTTATTATAAACCCCTTTTTTAATATTTGCTAATACATCTACTTTAAACAATCTTTCTTGATAACATTGACTACCCATTATCTATATACACTAATATCCTACCTTTTAAACTAAGTTATGAACACTAACTCTTACCATTGAAATTATTTCAAGTTACTTTTCTTATCTTAATTGCCCATAAAGAAATCTAACGTATCTAGAATTCCATCATTTATTTCCTTTCCAGATATGAAACATTTCTGCAAATTCTTTTTAAGAAAAGGAATTAGCTTTGGAGGCATAGTCCATTCTATAAAGCTACTTTTTATTTTGCCTGTTTTTCTGCAGAAGCAAGTATTCACCTCTTGCATTTAACAGCTAATTATTAACTTTACACTTTGAGTAAAGTACTTTAATAAACAATTAAGGACAGCACCTCATAGGACACTACCTAAAATTCAAGATCTTCAGTCATGCTATGCTGAATTCTTTAAAATAATAAACCGCACCTCATAGGATACAGTTTAAGAGCTGGTAGCTATCGAGGAGTCTCTAAGAGCTGAATAAAGGAAAACCCTCTATTATGATTTGTATGTATTAGCTTGTTAGTTACCTACCAGTTAAGTAATAACTGCCCTTTTCAGAAAGAAAATGTTTGTGTGATTTATCCTATCTGCCTGAAAAATTATTATGTTTTAATAATATGCTGGATTGAGTAAATAAAGCCTTACTATTGTCTGCGTGTATCCTTTTTAAGCTAGGACTTTTAATTTGCTTCGCTTCTACACAGAGAAGCGTCCTTTTGCTTTTTCAACCAAAAAGGAAGTAGCAAATTTTGTTATTTATTGTTTTTAATTATTTAGTCATGAGCCTTCTATTACGTCTGCTTTAGATTTATAAAAAGGGTAGGCAACCCCTTATACTGTTAATGCACTTTAAGTTGCCTATCTATTAAGTTTAACTAATACCGAACGGTATCATTGTAGAAGCTAAGATATGTACTGCTACAGTAGGATATTTTATTCCGACAGTAGAAAGTGCTTTTATCGGTGATTTGGTACGTAGGATCCGGGTGCTTTCTTAAAATTTAGAGTATTAATTACTTCTGTAACATCAGAAATTTTAAGAAGCTGGACAAAAAGTTTTAGTTCGTGTGGCATTTCTAATAGTTGAATAACACCGACTGTCCCTTCAGGTTTATTTTCTGCTGAATGAGGTGGAAAACTTCTATTAAGTACTGCAAAACATGTACTTTTTCTTTTTTTTCCCTATTGGGTATATAGAACAGTGGTTATCTGTGGCAATCTCTGCTGGTATGGGTGTTGCATTCCAACTCTCCCATAGTATAGTATTATTGAAATGCTTGACGGTAACGTCAATCTGTTTTTCAGTTTTGAGCAGGGCACTTAAAGTTAGTTTTTCATTCACTAGACGTTTGAAGTCACCCCAGTCTGTTGTTTCTGTTTGATTTGAACATTCGTGGTTATTATAATCAAGACCGTGGAGTGGTCTGAACATAAGTCATAGCACGATTTCGCTATAGCAAAATCATAGGAATATCTTTTGTTATACAGCAGTCGACTAAATCAGGAAGTTGGTTGGGGTCAGATGGCCAATAATTGGGTTTTGTAGGTAAATGTTTTAGGTTATTGCTTTCGAAAGTTTTAAATAAATCTCGTCCTTAGGGAGAGAGAGGGGGGGGGTATAAGTCCCCTCCTGCAAATAGCCATCACCCTAGAAGTCTGAAGTACTCTTCAAATTGCTCCTGTTTAGCTGTGGGTTTTGGCGTGAAATAGACAGCTGAGATAATTAAGCGACCAATCCAATGTTCTACAGACACACTGGTTGCTTGTAGACAATTTTTACTAAAGGTATTTGTTTGGTAATTTTTTTATTCTTATAACAGATCCACCTCGGGCAGCTTCAGCAGGATGATTCGTATTATACTCTAAATATTTGGGTATCTTTATATAGTTTTTCAGTGAAGTTATTTTTGCGAACAAGCAATACGTCGTTTTGTTTAGATGTAAATAAGTTCTCCTAAATGTTGTGATACTGTAAACCTTTGAATTTCTGATATTTATGACTTTGTAACCTTTTGTCAAGTACAAGCCTCTTATTGGTAGCACAGATTAACTAAAGGTTTAATTTATTATTTGAGCGAAGATAGAAAAAGAGCGGTATAAACAAACATACATAAGTCTATTGGTTTCTCTATATACAAATTAAAACCTCTTAAAATACAAAATAATTATAAGGGATGCTCATTTGAATTTGTAGTCTAGTTAACTTTGGAATTGTTGAGGTCATGTCGTACATTACATCATATGGATTAACGCATAACCCCAAAATGAATTCAATATTTGCTTAAAATAGTGAACAAATTATTGGCAATGAAAAGTTATTGGCCTTATTATAACAATAAATAACTTAACGTTAAAAATTTGCCAGTTGCTATTGCTGATAAAACAAGTTACATGAAATAGTTACGTGTTATGACAGTTAAAAATGTCCGTCTAGAATACGCTGTAACGTGCATAAATAGTGATTACGGCTAACTAGACCACAAATTCAAATTGGCACCCTATACAAATTTGTGTACAATAGGTATAAAAGTAAATCATCTCTTCTGACTGGTACGAACTGTTCGAACACTTGCCAGGTTAAGCGACCAATCAAAGGGCGCCGGCGCTGTGGACCGAGCGGGGAACGCTTACCGCGGTTTTCGGAGTTTGTCGCTGTAACTAATAAAGAGGAACAATTAAATGACGGCGCTAGTAACAACGCCTAAGCAGTGCTTTTAAGAGTAATTAACACTCTCGAGAGTGTTCTGTCTGATGTTCGCATATCATTAGCCTTGCTTTGGCGTGTATTTGGCCTATCTACGCAGCTGGAGGAGCTGAGAGCAAGACTGGTTTTCACCTTTCAATGCATTTTGTTCGCCTAAAGAACGCATATGTCTGGCTGGTAGGCTCTTGGTTTTTGGAATTTTGTTGTAACGTTTTGCCCTTCGGAATTTAACTTTAGTCCTGGTAATTAATTCTGAAAGTTTGTACCACTCTTAAACGAGGGATTGACAAGGCCTCGGCTAGCTCTTTTAACTCTCGGCAGAAGCTGGCGTGGTGTAATGACTATGCTAAGAAATTCTTCGGAACAGAAGATTAATTAAAAAATTGGGCGCCTTGTCGTTACTCACAACATGTAAAACAAAATTAGCTAGCAAACTAAATCAACACCTACCTTGTACGCTTCGCTGCATACCTCAATCTAGATTTAGTAATGCGAACAACAACAAATACAAATACAAACAATATTTAATATTCAATTAAGAACACATAATTCAACTTACACACACATGTAATTGTACATCGGGACAAAACTGACAGCACAAACATGTTAAAAACTTCAATTTAAGTAACATTTCCAACCTCGCTAATTATCGCTTAAATTACAACTTCAAGCTAACACCTCCAATCGCATAAGGCCAAGGGCGCTATCTGATATATAGTGTACACTCTATTTCTGCAATTTATAAATGTTTCAGTACTCGCTCTTTAGTGGTAATAAACAATTGAACCAACGAATTGATTTGACACGCTCAGTTTGGGTTGCTAAGACCTTAGTAGGAACTGACATAGTTTGCGGCATAATGCCTTTGTCGTTTAAAAGAGATGCTGATAAGGGCATGTACTTATAATTTATTATCGGCTGAAATTCAGCGATCGACAAAGAAAACCTGTTCGTTGCATTTATCCCGGAAGACTCCAAGCAAACTTGGCTACATAATTTTCAGCATTCTAAGGTCGCCACACAAAAAGAAAACGGCTAGCATCACATGGAAGCAGCACATAACTGGGATTCCTGGCTTCGTACAGAAACGACGGGAAACTGAATAGCCTCAATAGAGCCAAAACGATAACTCAAGGTTGCTGAATTTAAGCCCTCATGTGAGCCCATATTAGTCGAATTTTAACCCAAAGTAGCTGTATTGTGAGCCCATAGTAGCTGATCTAAATATTAAAGATTAGATTGCAAAAATAAGCTCGCAGAAACTTTCTTGCCGATGATGTTCACGGCCTAATTATTGTAGAAGACGCATCGCAGCTATTTCGATGATCGGAAGGCGCAGAGCAATCCAGCCAAATAACGAAATTAATACGCAAAGAATAAAATTAGAATAACACTCTTACCAAAGCCGAATGTGCCCGCGAAAACCAATGCTGCAACCGGCTCGCCTGCTTGAAAACAAGAACGGCCTCTCGGAAAATCAATACTACTCGAACTACTGCACTGTTTCAACAACCTACTCGAATCGAAATGCGACAAACAAGCCACGACATGAAAATATTGAATGTGTTTATCTCTGAATGCAAACGCTTGCTGCGATAAACCTAAATTCTTTTGCTATAAAATATAGCTACAATGTGGTCCGCAAGACGGTGTTAAATGCATTAACGCGCTTTTAAAATAAACTTGAAACGGGGCATTACAAGTTTCTGACTTCCATTGATTTCTGAAAAACTTAAACCGTTTGTTAATTTCTACTTCGTTTAAGCTCAATCGAAGTAAAGTTTACTCAATCTCAAATGTATATGGTCAGGAAAACAATTTCTAAATCAACGGTATAATGTTGTTAACTAGTTGTATAAAATGATACTTAATTTTACGAACTGCTTTGTACATTAAGTAAAATTACATTTCTTTCTGGGGTCGCATTTTCTACGATCGGGACCTATCCGCAACCCAATCATCACGTATGTGTCATTGGCGACTGCATTGGACCTGGAACGAAGTACGTACGCTGTCCAGTAGGGCTGATGTCCGAAACGTTACTTTTGAGATAAGCGATGGTCGGGCAGGGAAAATGTCGCGGTTTGTTTACATTTTCGCACTCTTCAAAAATGTTCGTGAAATACAGTAGTTACAAGATACCTGTGATTCCATGGCAGTGTCATAGCTGGTGTAGATCGTGGTTGTGCCTTATGGAAATTCGTTACTCCAGGAGTAACGGCATCGTGCGATTTTACCTAGAAAAATTCGCCCGCTAGCGGCCGATGGAATTGCCCGTGAAGATATGTGGAATCGGCGAGCGGCTTCATGTTTATGTCGGATCAGTGTAATTTTCCATTGAGTATTGGTCCGGACGAAAGCCCTGGGCGTACAATGCTGAACCTCCAGGTATGTTAATTATTGAAGTTATAATCTTCTTGTCGCCTACGGTAATGTCGGGGACGTGGTGTTTTTAATTGACAGGAAGTGCTATAGGAGACAGAGAACGCTGTCACAATTTAACGCACGGGTCGGTTTCAGGAGGATACGTTAGGAGACATATACCGCTGGCACAATCTAACGCAAAGGAGAGGATTAAGGGAAGGAAGTCCAGTGACTCACGTCGGAATCGGTGGACTGAAGCGACTCAAGTGATTTAAAATGGTTGAGAAACCTGCTTTTATATTCTTCCAACCGCGGTATCGGTACAACCGCTTCGGGCACTATTGAGTGGGAGGCGGTGCCGGGGTTGCTTCTTTGTGTCTTCGTACATAGCGGGTGCGTGATTTGTTATCACCAGTTCGAGCGCCGGATAGATATAACTCCCGATTAGGCGATGTACAAATTAAATATATCAGCACTCGTATAGCTTCGAGAAGCGGCTTCATATGATAGGCCGAAAGGTACAAATGCACTCTATTGTGGCCACAAATTACATATGTTTTATATTAACCAACGCCAAATTACAAAGGAGTAACAAACAGGCACCATAAGATAAGCAAATTACAAGGAAGTACCAAACAAGCGCAATGTAAGACACTAATATACCAGTTCGAGGTGATGCCGCAAACAAGCAAATCGTAGCGTGCCAAATTATAATGTTGACTTAAGAAAGCAACAAAATTATGTTAACTACAGCTTTACTATGATGTTACAGACAAGCAACTTATCGGGTGCCACCACAAGCGCAAGAGTTCAAAGTGTTCCAGTAAATATACCAGTGATTTTTGGCTAACTCGAAGGTGATGCCAAAGAAGTCGGTATCTTGAAGTTTACAGAGCGGGAACAATCATGTAAATTCGTTTTACCTTGCTCGACACGAGATCTTGAGTTGATGCTCTCAGAACCGCAAGGCGGCGTTGACGAAACAAAATACAGCGGCAATTGTAGTATCCAAAAAACCGAAATGGGACAGCAATCAGGGACTCTCATCAACAAACAGAACACTCAGCAATGGTTACAAATTCAGCTACTAAATTAGCAGCACGAACTAGCTGCTTATACATTAACGACAGGAAGTCCGCTCGTCAGCTTACATCTCACAGACATAAATCACTTTTAAATCCCCAATCAAATGCAATGAGTAATTAAGGATTATACACCTACGATAAATCAACCATACAAATCCGCGGTAGCCCTCTAAGTCACTATACGCTAGCCCTAAACCAAGGCAAAGGTTAAAACGAAGTATACGCGTGTGATTAAGTCGAAGACAAAAGAGAGCGAAGCATATGAAGCATTGCAGTAGGTGCGAAAAAGACAAATGAACGCTGCCTAACCTAGTTACGCATGACAACGTATCAATAATTCGAGGTCAGCGCTTTAAGGACAACCAACACCAGTTTGCAGTTCCAGAATTCCAGAATTCAGACAAGGACGTCCAAAACGCATAAAGAAAGCTGGGCGATCTAAAAAGGCTAAAAGACGTTGCGTTAAATAAAAGTAACAGTGTCTTTCAAATTTGACACTTTTGTCGAACATTACGCCTAAATATTTCTCCTTTGTTTTTATAATCATGTTTGATAGTTTAAATCTGATAATTTTGTGTATCTTCTTTCCACTCAGCATTACTTTCCTGGGGCAGGCTGTAACTGTTTGTCTTGGAAGCATCTATTAATGTCCTCAAGGAATGTGTTAACATTTTCCAATAATTGTTCTTCTTCTCTCGCCGTTGCAATTAATGCGAGGTTGTCTGGGAACCATTTTGGATCCTCTCAGGCATTTCTATCTTCAAGACTCCGTCATATATTATGTTCCATAGAGTCGGCCCTAGTACCGACCCCTGTGGAACCTCCGCTGTCATTTCATTGCCACTTCTATTGCCCGTACTGTTTTGTTCATTTCATTAAAAACACAGAAACGAACATAGCGACCACTTTTGAAAGTTGTCACAAATAAACTCCCCAGGTTTTTAACTTGATAGTTATTTTAATCACATACTGCACTTAGCTCAACACCGGCCAAGCATTCCACATTTAATGTGAAAAGTTGGGTTGCCGATTTTTCTAAAATTTTCTTGAATAAATATGTAGCTGAGTATCATTTTTTTTGCAAATTGTGGTCTACCGTTAATAATTATTAGGTTATTCGATAGTGGATATAGTATCAAACTAAGGCTCGAAATTGTGGCTATGGTCAAAATTAGGAACGTTTTATTAGTAAGCCTTATTTTTAAACAACAGTTTCGTACAAAACTAATCAATTTTTATTGTTTTTAATTTAAGGATGTAAAAAACTTCATATTTACTATATGCACACATCAATTATAGCCTGCTCGGTAAACACAAAAACATTTTAATTTTTTCGAAGTTGGCATGTGCATACAATTTTTGTACTAGGGATTCTGTTTTTTGTAAAAATTTTCACCATTGCATAAAGATTGTTACAGGCAAAACGCTAGTTAAGACACATTAATTGTTACTACGACCGAGCTCACCCAAATTACGCCAAAACGATCCTGCAACTAGGGATGGGCGTGTGACGTGAAAACAGTCGGGTCACGGCGGGTCCCCTCGTGAAAGTGTATAATATTTGAAAATCGGGCCGTGAACGTGAGCGAACGTGAGTGAAAATTTACAAAACGTGATTCACGTTTCACGTTAATTTCACGTTAAATATTTCGTAACGAATACAGGACTGCAGAGTGCCCCGCTCCCCCGCTACCCGACATGTTGAAGATCTAGAGCCGCAGCGGGAGGTCATTGTGCTTTTGTGTGGCAGCCTGCAACGATGGAGCTTCGCACTTGCGTTGTGTTGTGAATGTTGTGTGCCAATCGCATGTCTACGTCTATAGGCGACCAAGTAGAACTTACTTTTAGTTCCTCGGACGTAAAAGTACTTTTAAACGTAGGAATTAAAAGTGATGCCTAGCAACATATATTTTGTTGTACTCGTATCATTAAGGAAAACGTCAACGAAATCAGTATTTATCCATTGTAAGCTAATGTTGTAACGCTAGCTTCCGTTTGAATGTGATTAAATCAATATTAAATAATATTTGCTAATTTAAACGTTGCCGACCTTTAGCGTTATCAAGAACCCGGCGTATTCCAGGGAGATAAGCTAGCGCAGACCGAAGTTCCGCCCGTGATAACAGCGCTAGACAACGGCGAGCCGCGCACCGTTCCTCCCCACCTATGAACATCCAAAGCCATATAAAAGCAGTTGCAGAGCTCATTTCGACAAATTTTCCACCGAGATTTCTCGAGATTCCGATTCCCGATCCCGATCCCGAAGCTTGAGCTTGGCTCAGGTTTACCCGTCCTGTCCGAAGAGATTTTCCTTCCAATAGGTCGTCCTTCCAGAGAGTTCCTCCGTCGACTCTACTAGTACCTGGGGAACCGTTCCGAGGTTGGGTTTAATTCAGTGGTCCCAAAAGGACGCCTGAAACGCCGGCTAACTTCCCTGTGAAAATCCTGACAGCTTGTTCAATTCAGTGGTTCCAAAAGGACGCCTGAAACGCCAGCTAACTTCCCTGTGAAAATTCTGACAGCTCGTTCAATTCAGTGGTCCCAAAAGGACGCCTGAAACGCCAGCTAATTTTCCTGTGAAAATCCTGCAAGCTAGTTCAATTCAGTGGTCCCAAAAGGACGTCTGAAACGTCAGCTAATTTTTCTGTGAAAACCTGATAGCTAGTTCAATTCAGTGGTCTCAAAAGGACGTCTCAAACGCCAGTTAATTTCCTTCCAAGAACTAGTGCAGAAATCCGTTTGCAAACCTACAATAACTAACGAAATGTTCAAATCCCAGCTTCCCTTGTATTTTAAATTTGGCACTTCGTTATTCAAGCAGAATTAGAAGCTACAAGCTATCTAAATAAAATTTATCTGTATTAACCACTGAGATTTGCAGCAGCCGACTTGCCTGGGAGCCCCACAGGCTTGGCCGACATCCTCGCCAAAGAACGCACTTGGAGGTGCCAAAGTTAACAACCTCGAAACTTACGTCGATTTGATAAATCGATTTCCGAGCGAAGCCCCGTCTTGCGACGAATCTCTCGGAGTGTTTTAACAACAAACTGTAGTTACCTAAATAGGGTGAGAACTCGCGTTAAAAGTTTTAATTTGTTAATTGTTTACAGAAACCACAATCCGCCGAACGAAAAATTGACAGATCTCACGCAGACGCGTCGATCGACTCCTAGCAAGAAATCCGACAGCGCACGACGCTTCCGAAGTGGAGCGTCTTCGACGTCAGCAGATACCCCCAGCACGGATGTGAAGCTGGTTGCAGCAGCCGCAGGAACCAGCGACGTTATTTCATTACACGAATGTTAATTTTATTCAATATACATCTCATTTTCCTTATTACACGAATATTTAATTTTGTATCATAGCTAAACAAAATAAATTGTTATACAGGATACTCCGTTGGTGTATTTTGCTTATTTGTGGTATATCTGAGTGAACGATTGAACTCTTCTCCGATTTATGAGCTATCCCTTGGTAAATAAATATTCATACCCTTATAAAGAAGGATTGGGTGTTACAATCTAGTCAATTTTCATTTATTTCTTGTTGTGCCTACTATTCTGATTACAAATTATCACGTAAATTATTTCACGTGTAAAAACATATTTTATTTTAGAATTTTTAGTTATGTTGCGGGTCCTTTATTGATTTTAAATTTGAACATTCTTTTCTATCTGAATTTGAATTTTCAAATAAAATCCGCGAGTCACGTAGTGAGTGGCGGGTCAAGCCGTGCACTTGAGCGTGAGCGTTCGTGAACGTGAGTGTTAAAACAAAGCGTGAAATGTGCGTGGCGTGAGTGAATACTCACTCACGCGCCTCGACAACTCTCTGTATAAGCTCTAAACCTAGCGGAGTCGTGGTGCTTCGGCGTACCTGCGAGTCGATGTCTCGCTGCTAAGAAACCTATCTTGGGTGGTACTCTTCGCTCTCGCCGACTTACCTGACATGAATCATTACAAGGAAAACATAACACAAGAAATAACTCGATAATACATGCAGCAATCATAAATCAAACATTTAAGAGTTGAAATGCATCTACTAAGCGTTTAATTCTCTACAAAAAACTGTCTCTTCACATTTCCCCAGATCTCCCACGGTTGCGTAGCACTTTTCAATAGTTTGGTCAAATTCATGTTTTTTATTCAAAATACTAGTTCGAGTTTATGAAATGTGAAGAGACATTTTTTGTAGAGAATTAAATGCTTTTTTGAAAAAAGAAACAATTTATATTTTCAACAGGGTCGTACTAGTGAATTTTTAAATTTATTGGTCGCGAAACCCCACATCTCCGCCACTGATCGATCGAGGGCCTTGATATTGTCACGGAAAGTAGTAGCATTTAGGATAGAGTTGCACACCAAATTTAGTTTAATTATCTCAACTGGTTGGGATACTGTAAAAAAACGATATTTTTCGAAAATTTGAAGGCCTTGTATCTTTAAAATAAAGAGTTTCAGGGTCTATGTTCATATTAAATTTTCGCTTTGAAATAAGTTTTTCTGCATACTATTAAAGTCCTGCTACAAAAAAGTGGGCCACCCTGTAGTTATTAATTTATTTATTTAAGTAAATGTTGGTCAGCGGGTACAAACACAATTATAGGAAAAAGACATAAAATAATATACTAAATAGTTACATGCAAAACCTAAGGAATCTAAGGTATGAGTAAAGACTACAGGGTTGATAAGGTCAGAACAGAGAAATATTTTTAAGTATTTAGTATTCACAATAGTATATTGTGTATTAAGGCCGTAAAAGTGATCTTTTTTGGCCGAATCTGTTGTTTGCGGTTGAGGCGTTAGCCGAAGCTGCAATTCAGATTAGGCCAAAAAAGCACTTTTGGCCAAGGTGCACACAACATTTTTTAGGCGATCATCACAAAATAATTCAAACATTTGGTCACAATTTTTTTTTGTGAACGTTTTCTTGAAAAACATAGTTACCTTAGACAACTAAAAACAAAAGCATTTAGACAACTAAAAATAAAAGCATCTCCTGTCAAATTTAATATTAAGCTTCATCGCGTGTGTTGTGAGCCTTTTAAAATGGGTGATAGCGATAGTCCAGACACCCCCGGTGAAATTCTGGAAGCTGCAAGTGTTGCGACCCTAAGTGTGCTCCCCGCAAAATCCCAGCAAATTTATCTGAAAATCGTACGACACTCATTAATGACCAATAGAAAAATTAGTTCACGAGCCGTAACCAAGGCAATAAAAATATTTCTTGGAAATTTTTTGTAGGTAGACACTACTTCTTTTTAGGGTTTGTGTCGTTACGATTTTCTTACCGAATCTGCATTCGAGCATTAATCCATATCCGGAAATTATTTTTCGTGCATTCCAACAACGTCCTAATTTACCCTCACGTCCCGCTCGGGCAAATTAATACAACGTTGTTGGAACGCACTCAAAAAATTTCCGGAAAGAATTAATGCTCTTATGAGATTAGGGGGCCGGTTGCAGAAAGCAATGTTAAGTCTGGTGTTAGCTAACATCGCGTCAAAGTGAACAAAAACGAATCAAATCTCAAATGCTTATGGTAACTAATACATTAGTAAACAAAATTTGATGCGATTTTGTTCACTTTGACGCGATGTTAGCTAACACCAGACTTAACATTGCTTTCTGCAACCGGCCCTATATGTGAAACAATGCGAAAATTTTGTTGAGTGGCGCAGGACAAAAAACATAAAACACTGGACTGAAAATGTTTTTTTGGCGTTTTTCTCTGAAAAGGCCAAATCATGCAACGCCTCAACTTTATGATCTCTGTATTCAATGGTAAAGGCAACAGTAATTATTAAAAACGACATTGACATCAGTAAATTTACAAACGTAGTCGCATTTTTAAAACAACAAAATAGAGGTTACCTGGCCAAAAAATCCTCCTTATTTACTAGGGATGATATTAACAAATTTTTGCTGGAAGCTCCTGATGAGGCTTATTTAATGTGGAAGGTATGATTAGGTTTATTACATCATGATTTGGCTTTGCTTACCTTGTGTGTATAGGTTTGCATGATAATTGGACTAACTGGAGCATGCAGGCGTGAAGAATTACGAAAAATGTCGATATTTGATATTGAAGACAAGGGGAACATGTTAGTGATCACTATCCCGCAAACAAAAACCGGCAAAAAAAGAATATTTACCGTCACTAATGAAATTCTGGAAACTGTACAGATTTTACAGCTTTTCAGAAAGTATTTAGCCCTACGACCACCACACACACAACATAAGACGTTTTTTATAAATTACCGCAACGGAAAATGCTCAACGCAGGTGATCGGAGTGCATACATTTGAGAAGATACCATCGTTAATTGCACAATATTTGCAATTACCAAACGCCAGTAGTTACATAGGCCATTCTTTTCGAAGGAGTTCAGCCTCACTACTGGTTGAAGCTGGAGGTAATAGCCTCGACTGTGGCTGAAGGCTATATAGAAGATTCCATGTCCAGCAAAATGGAAATTTCGAACAAAATTTTGACAGGCAGGGATGGCCGTTCCACTTCTTATGTTCCTACTAACACCACTGGTCGTCCAACGTCTTATTTTCCCACTAGCATCACCACTACGACCACAAAAATGGGATTCTTGTTGACAATATTCACAATTCTTTAATAAACAATGAGGCACTCTATTCAAGCTCTTCCAGTGGGCTCCACTTGTTAAATTGCACTAACTGCACATTTACTATCAATATTAACAACAGTAGTAACAAGTTCAAAGGGTGATGAATACTTAAGTAAATATTAATATCTTAGATTTAGGTAGGTGCGTTGTAAATTTTGAATAAAATTATTTATTTTATTTTGGAACCATAACCTTGTTTATTGGCCCCCGATAGAGGGCGTAAAATGGCTTTTATAGCCCTAGGGCCTATAAAGTTGCTAAGCCGTATAATAAGCACCAACAATCTAGTATAGCAACACCAACAATCTCCATAGAAACCATAGCACACCAGAAATGCACAGCGCCGGTATTACGACGATGCAGTAGTCTTTAGCCAAAATACTGAATCCTTGAATTTTGTCCATTTTGAGGACTAAAATGAAATAAAACGTTGTATGTACCACGTGCCTAATCACGATTATAGCTCTCGGTAAATTTAAAGCTCTCCGCTTCGCGTCGAGCTTTAAACATTCCCTCGTGCTTAATACATAAATAACTATTAAATGCAAGTATTTTATTTTGCGTTGACAGTCGTTGACAAAACGCCATCTGGATGGCCGTCGATTTAGATTTCATCAGCTGATTGTAGTTAGGCATATTATGCAACCACGGGTGCACGGCAGCATTCGTGTAGCAACCGACAGATTTAATGAAAAATATGAAGAGTTTATCAAACTGCTTATATAGGTAGGTAAAAAGTGTTCATGAAGTAGTTTCTGACAGATCAGTTCCAAAAAAGTAGAGTTTGACAGATGTGTACAAAAAAGTAACATTTGACAGATGTGTACAAAAAGTAGAATCGCCATTCTTGTAATGATCGCCTAAAAATGCTATTCTAGGCTTTTGTCTCTTACTTTAGATTACAACAAAATATATCAAGTTCGTCATTAACAAGATTTGAATAATGACACATAGTATAAATAAGATATTTTACAAGGACTTTAATTTTTTTAAATTACAATTTCTACAGAAACCGTAAAAATAGAGCGTTATTGACGGGACAAATTTCCCTAAAATTTTAAGCTGAATTCAAAAATATAATATACCGGGTGTTCTATCTAAAATTGGAATTAATAAAAAAAAGAAATAAAAACAAAAGAAACCCTTTTTAGAGGTATTTAACTTGAAAATCACCTATCTCACATCAATACACATTAAAAATTTTAAAAAAATTTAAAGTTTGGAAAAATCGTTAGTGCCGTTTTTGCAAAAATCTGGTGTGATAGACCCACACAACTTCCTTCTACAGTGATCTTATAATTAGTCAAAAATTTCATTTTTAATTTTTAAGCATTTGTCAAAAATTTTCAAAAATTACAAATTCTATAAAAACGGTACAAAATAGAGCGATAGTTGAAGAGACAAATTTTCCCTAAAATTTTAAGCTGAATTCAAGAATGTAATAATATACCGGGTGTTCTATTTAAAATAGGAGTTAATAAAAAAAATAGAAAAAAAAAATTATAAAGTTTAAAAAAAATCGTTGGAGCCGTTTTTGAAAAAATCGAAAAAAAACTGAAATATCACAAGAGTAAACACCTACTTTCGGTTATGCGATTTTCATTAAAAGCTTGCTGTCTCATCTACATACTACACAAAACTTAAATATAAAGTTTCAACGCCATACCTCTTTTCATTTTTGAGATATTCTGTTCACAGACAGACAGACACACAGACAGACAGACACACAGACAGACCAATGGAAAAAAAGTTTTTTGGAATCAGGGGACTCTAAAACGTGAATATCTGTTGAAAACTCAATTTCGAATTTTTGAGGTGAATCCAATACTTCCTTTATCGTAAAGGGAAGTAAAAATCGAAGAAAACTGAAAAATCACAAGAGTAAACACCATACTTTCGGTTATGCTATTTTCTTCAAAAGCTGGCTGTCGCATCTATAGATAGTACACAAAAAGTATACAGGCTGTTTCCTAAAAAACGCCGCAACCCATAACTCCGTTGTTTTAAATTTTAAACCCAACAAACTATATATATTCTTAAATGGCAAGACAAGAGCTATCTTTTGACATTGCCCGTTCGTAAATATCTTTCAACTGTTTTGAGCAACTATGTTCAACTTTTTTATTTTAAATGGAACACCCTGTATATTTTTAGATACTTGGATTCAGGATGAAATTCTGCATGCAGTAATATGCTTCATTTGTTTTTTTGGACACTTAGAAATGTTTAAAATAATTTTTTAATATTGCATGTAGACAGTCGTACAGTACCATAAAATTTTCAAGTGTGCCGTGGAAAACAAGCAGAATGTTGAAATATTTTATCTAAGGCCGGCTTCTCACGAGGCGTTTTTGCAGCGCTGCAAAGTGGCGCCGTGAAGTGGCAGGGTACGCGATTGTGTGGCGCGTTATTGCGGCGCTACTGTGTAGCAGGCAGAACTGCTAAGTCGCTCAGCAGCGCTACCGCCGGCGTTGCCAGGTGAAACCAAAATAGGTAGTTTGTCACTTGCAGTGCATCGAGATGGACGCAGTGTCGATTTTGGAAACTTCCCTATCCATTTTCACAAGCACATACAATACAACGGAATTTAACGGTAACCCGCAACAAACTAAAAAGTCAGTGTTGCCGTTGGTGTGACGTAAAATTATGGCATGATGTTGCCAAAATTATGTATCAATCGGCAGCACTGGCTTAGTTCTGCGGCTGCGCTTCCGAGAATCACTGCCCGCCGCTAGTAGCGCTGCGAGTCGCGCCGTGTGAAGGGGTCTCGCGACTAGCAGCGCGCGCTTCTGGTAGCGGAAGTCTGCTACGAGTGGCTCAAACGCGCCACCGCGCGTTCGTTGAACGCTCCGTGTGAAGGCGTCTATTTAAAACAATGTTTCCCTACCAGCGGCGCCACTCTGCAGCGCTGCAAAAACGCCTCGTGAGAAGGGACCCTAACACGTCCAGAAAACGGTGAAATTCTGAGGCTTGTCGCGAAATACCTTCCAATTTGATATTGAATGCGACCAATGGAGTAACTAGAAGATGTCAGTTGTGTGTGCAACAAGGTGGCGGTCAGTTTGAGCAATACTTGTAGATACGTTTTGTAGTTTTGTTTAAATTTGTTTCCAATAAAATTTTTCAACATTCTGTTTGTTTTCCACGGCACACTTGAAAATTTTATGGTACTGTACGACTGTCTACATGCAATATTAAAAAATTATTTTAAACATTTCTAAGTGTCCAAAAAACAAATGAAGCATACTACTGCATGCAGAATTTCATCCTGAATCCAAATATGTAAAAATATACAGAGTGTTCCATTTAAAATAAAAAAGTTGAACATCGTTGCTTAAAACAGTTGAAAGATATTTACGAACGGGCGATGTCAAAAGGTAGCTCTTGTCTTGCCATTTAATAAGAATATATAGTTTGTTGGGTCTAAAATTTAAAACAACGGAGTTATGGGTTGCGGCGTTTTTTAGGAAACAGCCAGTATATGAAGTTTCAACGCCATACCTCTTTTCGTTTTTGAGATATTCTGTTCACAGACAGACAGACACACAGATCAATGACCAAAAACATGTTTTTTTGGGTTCAGCGGGCTCTAAAACGTGAAGATCCGTTAAAAACTCAATTTCGAATTTTTGGGGTGAATCTAATACTTCCTTTATCGTAAAAGAAAGTAAAATATCTGGTGTGGTACACTCACACAACTTCCTTTTACTGTGATCATATAATTGGCAAAAATTAGATTTTTAATTTTTCAGCATTTGTCAAAAATTTTCAAAATTTGCAAATTCTACAAAAACGGTACAAAATAGAGCGTTAGATCAAGAAACATTTTTTTTCTAAAATTTTAAGCTGAGTTTAGAAATTTAATAATATACAGGGTGTTCTACTTAAAATAGGTGTTAATACAAAAAATAGAAAAAAAACATCAGAAACCCATTTTAGAGGGATTCAATTGTAAAATCACATCAATACACATTAAAAATGTAATAAAAATGTAAAGTTTGAACAAAATCGTTAAAGCCGTTTTTGAAAAGGCGAAAAAAACTGAAAAATCACTAGAGTAAACAGCTACTTCCGCTTATGCGATTTTTTTCAAAAGCTTGCTGTCGCATCTACATAGTACACAAAACTTATATATGAAGTTTCAACGCCATACCTCTTTTCGTTTTCGAGATATTCTGTTCACAGACAGACAGACAGACAGATCAATGAACAAAAATATGTTGTTTGGGTTCAGGGGACTCTAAAACATGAACATCTGGTGAAAACTGAATTTCGAATTTTTGGGGTGAATCCAATACTTCCTTTCTTGTAAAAGGAAGTACAAAGCAATGTTACACAGTGGAAACTTCCATAACCAATCTTGTGAGCAGAGTTTAGAAGCGCATATAGGGACAAAATAAGTCGTTGTGTTGGTAGTCATGGTGTATGGTGTTGCTAATCAAATCGCAAACAGCAACACAAATTGAAGGTTATGTTTACCAAATAATTCGAAATTATGACCTCGCTGTTAACCGACCTAACAGCGTCGATCGAACACAAGAATGAGGAGACCATCAAGCAGAACCTACAAGCAATTATCTCTCAGGGCACAATCATCGAACTACAGACCACAGTTGCCATCGAGCCCCTGTTCCAGCAGACATGCTCCGACATCCTGAGGCTCACCGCAGAGGCCATCGCCGAGACGGCGAAGTCGGAACAGAACCGCAAAGTGCTCACCACGAAGAAGGTGACGGCCTTCCTGCTGAGCCTGCTCACGTACAAAGACACCGCACTGCTGGTGCAGGCCTGTCGCGGCCTGGGCAACATCTGCTTCGAGAACGAAGCCGCTAGGGAGCTCGTGGGCAGGGACGGCCTGAAGGCGCTCCTTGCCATGATCAAGCACGACGAAACATCGAAACATGTCAAATTACAAACCGTGGCGTGGGGGTTTATGCTGAACCTGGTCATCGGTAACGACGACTTGCAAAAGGCAGCCCTCGAGTTTAACATTCTAAATTTGATCGAAAGCACTTTAAAGTATCAGTTAGAACAGTTCGATGCGTACGAAGATTGCTGTACTCACGTGCTGTCTACTATGAACATGCTCACGGATCATCTGGCCGATATGTGGCTCTCGGAGGGATTGTGTAGCGTGCTAGTGGAGGTGCTTAAGATTTCCACAAACCCGGAGATTTCGGTTCTTTGCTTGGAGGTTCTTCACGGACAGGCGGAAAACAGTAAGTTGTGATGTTTAACCTATCTTAGTTACTTACTACTTATACTACTGTATTTTAGATGACACGAAACTGTTTCTGGCTAAGAAGGGCATCTGTGAGCTCGTATATGAGCTCGTGGAGAAATACAAGGACCGTGTGGACGACGAAGAAACTAGAGGAGCTCTTAAAATGGCTTGTGATATTATTGTTTTAATTCTCATGGGAGGTAATGATAGTTTATTTTAACAAATTAATGGTTCCATTATAATAGATTTTCAAGACCATATAATATATATACTGCTGAACAAATGAACCGAAAAGGACGGTCATGGCATTTTTGATAACCTTTCAGGATTGTGTCAGTATAAAAAGCATTTCTTTTCAGAATTTGATTTAAATAAAACGAAGTTCATTAATAAAATATTATCATTTGAAAATTTTGAATTTTCCCCAAATGTTGATAGCACATTGTATACAAAGTATGCCAAACCGGTGCCAAAAATTTTTAAATGTTCCGAGGGGACTCAAAGAACTATTAATTTTCTTTTGTTTTTTTGTTCTTCCTCTAATTTATGTTAAATACAGGGTCCGGAACAGAACGAAGTGGGGGTGGAAGATATTTCTAAAACTGAGAGTTACATGAATATTGTTTATATAAAAGTTGTAGGTACGAAGGTAGTGCACATTACTAAAATAGTTTTGATTATACAGGGTGGCTCGAAAAAGTGTGGCGAATCAAACTTACTTTTTTTTTAAATGGAATGCTCTATATTTGGGTAGCTTAAAAGTATTGCATTGAAATACTCATCATTTAAATATAAAGTTGTATGGGTCTAACGTCAACTGTTTTGGAGATATTAACAATTTTATGCAAAAATGCTCAACTTCAGGCGGCTGCTGGAAGCAACAGAAAACAATTGAATGAAGGAAAGTGCTACCAAAAAATTATGATTTTCGTGAACTACTTTTCAAGTGTAAAATGATGGATCTGGGTATTAATGCTATACAGGGTGCTCAACATTTGCAAATTTAATAATTTCGATTTTTTTTAATGGAATGCCCTGTATTTTTAAGAAGCCCTTTTAATGAGCTTTCGTTTGATATGTTACTTTATACCTCTAAGTTCAACTATTTCTCAGATCTGCGTGTTTGAACATAAAGAACAATTTAAACCCCTTAAGATGCTTTATTTCAAAGAATAAAAAACAAACGCCGTTAAAATAATGATTTAAACACATGATCTCCAAAAATAAAAACGCAAAACCACTTTTAGAAAACATAAATTCAGTCAGTGTTGATACAAGGAATAATAAACACAAAGAAACGATAAATGCGGGAATAAATTAATTCCGAGGTAAAATAAAATCAGTTTAAAAAAACAAAAGCCAATACACCAAAAGCTTATACATAATTACATTAAATGTTCAAATAGTTCTCATTTCCTGCTCTGAGTATTAAAGCTGTACAGAGAACTCATAATCTGCAAATATAACTATTTTGGTTTATTTAAATAGAACACCCTGTATATCCCTGTATTTTTAAAAAGTACTTTCAATCAGCTTTCTTCTGACATTTAATTTCATATTGCAAAATTCAATTGCTTTTCAGATCTAATTTTCTCCTGCTTTTTTTGTTTGTTTCGTATTTGTTATTTCTAGTTTTGAGTAGTGGCTGGATTTTTGTTTTCTAAACTTGGGTTTATCTTTTGTTTGGAGAACTGTGGAGAAAGTGTTTAAATCATTATTTTAACGGCGTTTATTTTTTATCCCTTGAAATAAAGCATCTTAATTGTTTTTATGTTGAAACACTCATATCTGAAAAACAGTTGAACTTAGAGGTATGAAGTAACATATCAAAAGAAAGCTCATTAAAAGGGCTTCTCAAAAATACAAAAATATACAGGGCGTTCCGTTTGAAAAAAAATCGAAATCGTTAAATTTGCTAATGTTGAGCACCCTGTATAGCTTTAATAACCAGACCTACCATTTTACACTTGAAAGATAGTTCACGAAAACCACAATTTTTTTATAACGTTTTTCTTCATTCAATTGTTTTCCATTGCTTACAGCAGCCGCCTGAAGTTTAGCATTTTTTGCATAAAATTGTTAATATCTCCAAAACAGTTGACGTTAGGCCCATACAACTTTGTATAAAAATGATGAGTATTTTATAGTTTTAGAAATATCTTTCAGCCTCGCTTCGTTGTCGGACCCTGTATAGTTATTTATAATTCTATTATTTTTTTATTTTGTCAATATGATTTTGTTAATGCTTCAATTATGATTTGAAGACAATGCAATTAAATATGCTAATTATGGGTATACTGTAAAACAAAAACTTCTATATACTGGGTGTCCATTTAGTGTGGGGATCTCTGATTACGCTTTTATCTTTATTCCGATTGAAAGTTTGATTGGGGGGATCCTAATTGGGTTGAAGGGGGCACATTTTAAATTATTTTGACACATACAGCGTGTCCTAAAAAAGTTTGGCTAAACAAATTATTTAAGCCTCTATAGGTTCTACGTTCAATTATAACTTTTCTTTAAAATTACTTTTATAGTTTCCAACTTGTAAACGTTTTTAGTATTTTTTTTGTCAATGTCAAGCTTTAATTTAAAACATCATATTTCCTCTATTTTTGAATATTTCTTTCCTGAAAATTGAGGTGTTCATTGTCTAGGATACAAAAATACTAAATTTTAATAAAAACCGGATATTACAATACAGGGTGTTCAAAATATCGGTTCAAATTTCAATGTTTTCAATCTTTATTTTCTCAGTTTTTTAAACACAACACCCTATACATATTTTGTTACAGGAATAAATAGAGCCTTAAATTTCTTGTATTTTGACCTCAACATGTACTTTAATCTAAAGAGTGTTAAAGAAATTAAGATTTAAAAACAATCAGAGTGAATGTGTACTATTTGGCGCATGGTTTATAACAGTGCTGGTAAAAAACCGATTTATTGGTTAACCGAACATCTGATTTTAAATCGGTTTGTAAAACTGTTTAAGAACCGATTTGTAAACTTGTTTAACAACTGGTGTGTAAACCTGTTTAAGAAACGGTTTGTAAACCGGTTGACGAAGCGGTTTGAAAACCTGTTTATAAACATGTTTAAAACCGATTTATAAACCTGATTAAAAACCGATTTATTAATTAATTGAAAATTTTTTTCCTAATAATAAAAGTATAACCAAATTAAGTTTGTTAGAGCGGTTTATAAATCGATTATAATACGGTTTATAAACAGGTTTTTAAAGTGGATCGTAAACCGGTTTTTAAACAGGTTTACAAAACTGTATATGAACCGGTTATATTCAGGTTTACTGGTTTTTGATTTATGAAAAAACTGGTTAACCGTCCAATCAGTTTTTTTACCAGCACTATGAAAAACCATGCGACAAATAGTACACATTTATCGTTATTTTTTATTAAAAGCTTAATTTCTCAAAGACTTTAGATTAAAGTACAACATGTTGAGGTCAAAATAAAGGAAATTTAAAGCGCTATTTACTCCTGTAATAAAATATAGGGCGGTGAGTTTAAAAAAATTGAGACAAGATTGAAAATACTGAAATTTGAACTGGTATTTTGAACACCCTGTATTGAAATATCCCGTTTTTATAAAACATTAGTATTTTTGTACCCTAAATGACGACCAACTCAATTTTGTGGGAAGAAATATGTAAAAGTGACGTTTTAAATGAAAGCTTGATATTGACAAAAAAATACTTAAAACTTTCATAAGTTGGAAACGATAAAAGCAATTTAAAAGAAAAGTTAGAATTGAACATAGAACTTATAGTGGGTGTTACATTTAAAAAAGTATTACTTTTTTAACCAAACTTGTATATGTCAAAATAATTTTAAAATGTGCGGCTTTCAGCCCCATGAGGGATGCAGCAATCAAAAATGTTATCAGAAAATAACTGAAAGCGTAATCAAAGGCCGGTGCACTAAATGGACATGATGTTTATATTTTATGACTTAATGTATTAATGTAACAAATACAATTTTTATGGGTGGTCAGTTCATTTGTTGAGCAGTATCAGGCACTTGCCCTAGTAAAGGGGTAATGCTGTAAAATTATATCAAAAATCTTCAAATAATTGCTGAAGTGATTGCGAAATTCATGAAATGATCATAAATGCTATGAAGATGTTGTGAAATAAAGTTCTTATCTTGATATTGTGAAAAATTGTATCAATATTTTCTAAAATGCTAGGTAAATTTGAAAATTGATTTTAATATGAAGCGAGTTTAAAAATTATGAAATTGTCATTAATGTATCTTAAAATTATTCATACAAGATGTTATTTATTTCTTGAAAAAATTATTTTAAATTTGAATAAAATACTACGAAATTTTATTGGAAAATACAAAAAACTGGTGTAAAGTACTAGAAAAACTATTGAGTAACTATGGAGTTATGTTAATTTTCCTGTAAATCGTTGAAAAATTATGATGAATTAATTATGAAGTACAGTAGGTTCGCCAAATTGTGACACCTATTTTGCAGGTTTGAATATATATTTAGTTTGTTTTTAAGCCAAAAGGAAAAATAATGTTTTTATACTATGGTATTGAAGAGTGAACATCATTTTACCATTACAATAAATTAAACAGATGAAAAAGTATATATTAACAATAAAACACATTTTGTTTTTAAATATATGCAGGTGTCCCAGTTGCCCTACAAATTTGTTAATTGTGACACTATCTGGTTATAATTGTGAATATGTTAGTATTTCTTGTATGATTTAGCCATTTTTATAGTGATACCCTTTTAAAGGATAAATGTGACATTTAAAAAAAAAGTTCATATCCATAACACTTTTTTAAATTTTTATTGCAGAAAATAAATTATATGTAATACATTAAGGGCCAGTTTCAGAAAGCAATGTTAAGTCTGGTGTTAGCTAACGCGACGTCAAAGTGAACAAAAACGAATCAAATCTCAAATGCTTATGGTAGCTAATACATTAGTAAACAAAATTTGATGCGATTTTGTTCACTTTGACGCGATGTTAGCTAACACCAGACTTAACATTGCTTTCTGCAACCGGCCCTAAGTATAACTAAACAATGGTTATGATATGGTATGTAACTTAAGAAACTTTTATTCAAAAATAATTTTTAAAAACTCAAGTTACGTAACTAGGAACTCAAGTTTTTCTTTCCTACAAATAAAACTCTAAGTTTTTATAACAAACAGTACAACTAAACAATGGTTATAAATGGTAACGTAATAAACCTTTACATTCATAAATAAATATTTAACTTTTAAAGTAGGTACAAACACATCTAACCAGGAACTCAATTTTTGAAATAAAACTCTAATTTTTTATAACAAACAATACAACTAAACAATGGTTATAAATGGTAACTTAATAAACTTTTACATTCATAAATAAATATTTAACTCTTAAAGTAGGTACAAACACATCTAACTAGGAACTCATTTTTACTTCCTTTTACTACTATAAAGGAAGTATTGGATTCACCCCAAAAATTCGAAATTGAGTTTTCAACAGATCTTCACGTTTTAGAGTCCCCTGATCCCAAAAAACATATTTTTTTCATTGGTCTGTCTGTCTGTCTGTCTGTGTGTCTGTGTGTCTGTCTGTGAACAGAATATCTCAAAAACGAAAAGAGGTATGGCATTGAAACTTCATATATAAGTTTTGTGTACTATGTAGATGAGACAGCAAGATTTTGAAGAAAATCGCATAACCGGAAGTAGGTGTTTACTCTTGTGATTTTTCAGTTTTTTTCGATTTTTCAAAAACGGCTCTAACGATTTTTTTTAACTTTACATTTTTCTTACATTTTTAATGTGTATTGATGTGAGATAGGTGATTTTCCAGTTGAATACTTCTAAAGTGGGTTTCTTTTGTTTTTTTTCTATTTTTTTTATTAACTCCTATTTTAAATAAAACACCCGGTATATTATTACATTTTTGAATTCACCTTAAAATTCTAGAGAAAATTTGTCTCTTCAACTAACACTCGATTTTGTACCGTTTTTGTAGAATTTGTAATTTTGAAAATTTTTAACAAATGGTTAAAAATTAAAAATAAAATTTTTGACTAATTATAAGATCACTGTAAAAGGAAGTTGTGTGAGTGTATCACACCAGATTTTTTTCCTACAAATAAAACTCTAAGTTTTTATAACAAACAGTACAACTAAACAATGGTTATAATGGTAACGTAATAAACCTTTACATTCATAAATAAATATTTAACTTTTAAAGTAGGTACAAACACATCTAACCAGGAACTCAATTTTTGAAATAAAACTCTAATTTTTTATAACAAACAATACAACTAAACAATGGTTATAAATGGTAACTTAATAAACTTTTACATTCATAAATAAATATTTAACTCTTAAAGTAGGTACAAACACATCTAACTAGGAACTCATTTTTTTTCCTACAAATAAAGTTCTAATTTTTTATAATAAACATTACAACTAAACAATGGTTATAAATGGTAACTTAATAAACTTTTACATTCATAAATAAATATTTAACTCTTAAAGTAGGTACAAACACATCTAACTAGGAACTCATTTTTTTCCTACAAATAAAACTCTAATTTTTTATAACAAACAGTACAACTAAACAATGGTTATAAATGGTAACTTAATAAACTTTTACATTCATAAATAAATATTTAACTCTTAAAGTAGGTACAAACACATCTAACTAGGAACTCATTTTTTTCCTACAAATAAAACTCTAATTTTTTATAACAAACAGTACAACTAAACAATGGTTATAAATGGTAACTTAATAAACTTTTACATTCATAAATAAATATTAACTCTTAAAGTAGGTACAAACACATCTAACTAGGAACTCAATTTTTACTTTCTTTTACTATAAAGGAAGTATTGGATTCACCCCAAAAATTCGAAATTGAGTTTTCAACGGATCTACACGTTTTAGAGTCCCCTGATCCCAAAAAACATATTTTTTTCATTGGTCTGTCTGTCTGTGTGTGTGTCTGTCTGTCTGTGAACAGAATATCTCAAAAACGGAAAGAGATATGGCGTTGAAACTTCATATATAAGTTTTGTGTACTATTTAGATGCGACAGCAAGCTTTTGAAGAAAATCGCATAACCGGAAGTAGGTGTTTAGTCTTGTGATTTTTCAGTTTTTTTCGATTTTTTCAAAAACGGCTCTAACGATTTTTTTTAAACTTTACATTTTTATTACATTTTTAATGTATATTGATGTGAGATAGTTGATTTTCCAATTGAATACTTCTAAAATGGGTTTCTTTTGTTTTTTGTCTATTTTTTTATTAACTCTTATTTTAAATAAAACACCCGGTATATTATTACATTTTTGAAATCAGCTTAAAATTCTAGAGAAAATTTGTCTCTTCAACTAACGCTCTATTTTGTACCGCTTTTGCAGAATTTGTAATTTTTGAAAATTTTTTACAAATGCTTAAAACACTTAAAATCAAATTTTTGGCTAATTATAAGATCACTGTAAAAGGAAGTTGTGTGAGTGTATCACACCAGATTTTTTTTCCTACAAATAAAACTCTAATTTTTTATAACAAACAGTACAACTAAACAATGGTTATATATGGTAACTTAATAAACTTTTACATTCATAAATAAATATTTAACTCTTAAAGTAGGTACAAACTAGGAACTCAAATTTTTCTTTTCTACAAATAAAATTTTTCTAACAAACAGTAGAGTCAAAGCTAATGCTGAATTTTAATCTATCACGCCTGTTAGAGATTGGTGTAGGGAGCACATTGAAGATTTTATCAACGTCGTCTTCATTAGGCCAAACAAATACTTCACCCTTTCTTTTCATAAATTTGATAGTTGCAAAACCATCTTTTCGAGGCATATTCTGTAAAGATGTTGTCTCTTAAAAACTAAAATGGTTATTTGAGACACTGCACGTTTATTAGTAAAACGGAGTGTCACATTTTTAATATAAATATGTCACAAATAGTTTCACTCAAAGAAAAATGTCGGGCAAACGTGACACCCCTGATAGTTTTACTCTCGAATATTATAGGTTAGGATCAAGATTGCCAAAGCAGGCCACCTCCAACACAGTAATATACTACCGGGTGTCTTAAAATGAATTACATCTAGTATGCTTGGAATTTCCCATAATGCAATCCAAAACTTTACTTAAAATTGGCAAGACTGTAAGTCTATGTCAAATTCGACGTTAGCAGGTTAGATTTTGCGTCAGTTTTGACACAAACTGACGCAAAACATAACCTGATAACCTCGAATTTGATATAGACTTACAGTATTGCCAATTTTAAGTAAAGTTTTGGATTGCATTATGGGAAATTCTAAGCATACTAGATGTAATTCATTTTAAGACACCCGGTAGTATTTACATTATACATATTTTGTATACTTGCAGAGTTATACAATTTTACACAGACGCTGTACAAATTTACAAAAATGACCAAAATAAATCTTGAAAAGTAACTTACCGTGAATCACCGCTGGAGCTCTGTTAACAACTGCCACTTGGCGCGGATATACGATGGAACAACCGTGGCACACAATAGCGGTTTTCTACGCGGGACTTTTGAAATAATCGACAAGTGTCACATTTACCTGGGTGTCGCAATTTGGCGAACCTACTGTACCAAAAAAGTATCGATTAATATTAATTAATCATTTATGTTATTATGAAACTAAATTTAATTGTAGTTTATGTAACCTAAATTGAGAAAAGTGCATCAAGAGAAATGTCAGATGTCATTTTCAAAAATATTTTAGTAGGCAAATGTCCTTATGTCATTCATTCGACACTATTTCAGTTATGTAATGGCTTCATTACCTAACTGAGTGGTGTAATGGCTTCATTACCTAAAGAAAATAGTGTCAAATGAGTGACGTAATGAGTTACTTATCCCACTGGAGTAGATACAAATGTATTAACAACTTTCTGATAATTTTGGTTTACAGATCTGTGTTACAGAAGTTTTTATTTATACTAGCCATATGGCACGTATTTCGAAAAAAAGAGGCAATACAAAATACTCTGGAAGAACGGTTTTTTAAGCTTTATGGTAATTTACTAGAATTTAAATGGATATACTTCAGGATAATTAGTCGGAAGCCGATTCTGTATCAGATTCTTTTAACGTAATAATGACTCCTCCATGCATAATTTTGTACTTACAACCCATTTTTTAATGTCTGGTATATTTGAACAATAGAGGCGGCAGTATGACTGAGTGGTGTTGCACGACACTCGTCAAAGTTAAGCTCCAGTCTGCTTGGTCAGTACTTGGATGGGTGAACATCTGGAGAGCGGGCGTAGTGTTTTAGTTATAGCTTAGGCAGGTTCCTCTAACTCAAGTACCTCTGCCGAATTTAAAAATGCACATACCCTCAGCGGCTTGGTGCGCCCGGCACCCCGAGACTGTGTAAACGGTATAAAGAGGTTACAGATTATGTATGTACTAGTGAATCACCTGAGCTACGCTTCAGTTCGCTAATTTAGGAGAGATTCATTAATATAAATCAAAAAAAGGATGCATCGGCCGGGAATCAAACCTGGGCCGCCCGTGTAGCAAGCGAGCATTCTACCACTGAGTCACGGTGCTTTGCTGAATAACGCACTGCTATAATGGTATATAGTGAATCACCTGAGCTACGCTTAGCTTCGCTAATTACACGATCTAATTAAAACAATTTTTGAAAATAAAAACTGGCCTAATTGCGAAATAACTACGTTGCCCTTTCGGATGATACGCCACTGGTGTTACTTCAAATGCTCCAATCCCGTTGCGTTAAATTGACCATGGCCGACGTCCCGCCTCCTGACGAATCACGCGTCAGCTTTTTCCCGCGCCTTTCGAATGTGCCAACCGTACGCTATTAACGCCACTCGTCTGTTTCTACAATCTCGACGTGGGATTATAGAACGTTCGCCGTGCGTTATCACTATTTAGAATGCTCGTCTTTTTCCAAAATAGCTTGGTTAATCCGGCTTTGTTTATTGTTTATTTAAACTACACCTTCTTTCTCTTGCAGTTAGTGCACTTTCTACTATTGTTTACTCCGTTATTAATCACTCAAAACCACTTTGAAACCACTCACTAAGTGCCACGCCCGACCTGTCGGTAACGCAACGAACTTTTATTTTATCAATTAAAACACTGTGCGTTTATATGTGTTTATACCTTTTTTAAAAAAATTTAAAAAAATATATTTTCATTAGATTCTACCGGATTCTACATACTTTAAACTAGTTTTTTACGTACTTTCCATCATTATTAAGTAACTTGCCAAAATGGGGTTAAATTTTTGTATCCCTGCATTGTACAGTGATATAAACCATGTGTTTTTTATGTCCGTAGTTGCAGTTCCAGAGCTGGGCAGTAATTAATTACTTTGTAATTAAATTACTAACTAAATTCCTTTTTGTTGATTTGTCTTAGGATTGAATTACTTTTCAAAATATCTAGTCTGAACAGCTAGTTTTGTGCACGATCAAAGAAATATTTGTAGATGAGAATGAGATATGCATGTGTCGGGTCTTATGTAGTGTAGGCTGTGCAGGATGTAGCATTGCTAATAATTATTGTGTAAGAAGCGTAAAATATGTCTGCGGTTAGTACAGATTACAGAGTAAAGTACTATAAATTTATAATTTTTTTTTCATAATAATTGACATCTAATAGCTTCATTATACAGTATTAGTTCAAAGCAATTATCTATTAATTTTAATTTCCTTGTTTAGAACGGTGTAGTAGTACATGGCTATCTAAATACTACTAAATACAAATATACAATTTCTAGTGAAAGTAACTGAAAAAGTAAATTATGTGGTGCAATTACAATTACCAAGTAATTGATAATTGAGTAATTGAAAATCTGGTAATTCAATTACTGCATTGGGCGGTAATTGGTAATTAATTACTTTCTTGAAGTAATTTACCCAGCCCTGTGCAATTCCATAACAGTTCACTGGCCTCTTTGTAGTTCTCCGATTTGCAAAATGGAAATGGCTTAGGTTTCCTCCATCAACTCCCATATTTTCTAAATAATTTACCGGCAACGAAAAGCCAAACGAAAATGTATTTGTCGTTAAAACTTAATTTGGTTAAATTGCATAGGCTGTACACGTAATGTGTAAAGCAGGGCAAAAGCCTCCACAGGCTTTGTATTTCCAATTTCTCCCAGCGAAGTTATTTCATCCACTTCTTTCTCTTGCGCCTGAAGTTGGTGTTCACCTTGTAGCTTTAAATGCCCAGTGTTTCTCTCGTAATCTTGCAAGATGGCCTGCCCAGTTCTATTTTAGTTTCCGGCATCGGTGTACTACTTCCACCCCTGTTCTTTTCTTAATTTCGTCCCACCTTCACTTTATCAATGAATCTTATTCGTAATATTGATCTTTCCATTCTGTATTGGGTTGTTTATTGAATATAATTTTCTTGTTAAATTCCATGTTCGGGTCCGTAGGTTAATGTAGGTAAGAGGCACATGTTAAAGACTTCTCATTGTTCCCATTGATACTTTACTTCTTAATATTTTAATATTTATAGCCCACTTTTTTTATGTTTTCGGTAACCACATTTTACCTTGCGGTGTAGAGGCTGGTGCTTTGTTCCCTAGCATCCGGCGGTACAATACTCAACTTGCCCCGGATTCGGGATACAGAGTTGGAGCGCGCCTTTTGTGCATGCACAGTAACCATTGTGTAAGGTCTGTGTTGACCTTGTTACTCTATCTCTTAGGTCTGTGATTCTGAGTAGAGTACAGTTAATTTGGTCTCACCGAGCCCGATTCCAATCGCCAAGGCTGCAGAAAAATTTCGGCCCCGCGGGGTTCGAACCGAGGACCGTGTTCAGGAAGACGCCGCAACTCGTACCTTCAATTATTCCAATAACAAAATCAGGGCTAAGTAGCCTACTCGATTAAGCCATGTCAAATCTCATTGGAGGCTCGATTTGTTCACAAGCACAGCTGCCCTTGATCAATGTTTGGAATCGAAAAAACCAACTCGCCAAATATCGTATTCAGGTGCCTCTTATCGAAGGTCGATCGCTTTTCAGAAAAACCAGATTCTTGCATGCTCTGCCAGAGAGGTGCGCACGGAAAATAAAATTGGAGACTGCATCGAGGAGCGAAATACAAAAGTAACGCATAAATGAAATGGGGCGTTACAGTGTTTCATATTTTTTCTTTTCTTCGTTTTAAAGATTTTATTCCTCTCTCGGTAATTTATTACTTCTTGTATGTACCTGTAGTACATCTTTTCTCGATTTTTATGGTCTCTTCAAAGCTTTTCCGCATTCATCATCAAATGAGTCATTCAGTTCCTATATGTTCTTTTGCCGCTTCGTTCATTATTTTCTTGATTATTTCGCACGGTTTTTCTATGTCGGTGTACCCATTTAGTTCTTCGATATTTGCTGCTCATTTGTTTATTAATGTTTCATACATATGTTGGTGCTCTTTATGCTTTAATTTGTCCGTATTCCATCTACTTCATTTTCATTATAGATCTTGAGATTTTTATATCTAATTTTTTGCTTTCACTAGGAAGTGATCCGAATCAGAGTGGACTCTTCTGTAGCTTCGTGCATCCATCAGACCGGTAACATATCTTCTCTCTGAGGACGTGATCAATTTACTGTTCTTTCATCTAGGGATATCCGAGCAACTTTAGGGGTATCTTTATGAGGGAAGAAAGGGGAGTATTCCAACATTTAGTTGACCTTGGGAGTTAAAATTGTTGCTGGTCAGTAGTGAATATTTTATATTTACATAGATTTTGCACATACAACTTTTTTATGGGTGCTACGGAAGATTTAAAAAAATATGACCTTAAGTTTGGAAAACTTTGAAATAATCGTCTTTAGGACACTTGTACTTTAGCATCCATCATTTTGATTGTAATTTGTGTAACAATCCAAACTTTGCAGACGAACCCATGGACTTGTTATATGGTAACGGTAATGGGAAAGTGTACAAAAACATGCTATCGTGGCTGAACTCGGATGATTTTGACCTGTTGAGCACCGCATACTGGCAATTGGAAATTTTGCTCGTAACGACGCTCACTGCATCCAGATGGTTCAAAATGGCATAGCTAAGAGGCTTCTTGGTAAGTTTTAGTCGAAGCTCTCTTATCTGGCAAACACATTTTCAAAATTGAACTGGTTAAATTGGTTATTTTTTTCCAGATTTACTGTCAAAGCACAACACGGTCGAGAAGGACGTGAAGGTCCAGCACGCAATACTGGGAGCCTTGCGAAATCTAGTCATCCTACCTCAGAACAAAGCCCAAATCCTGAACGAGGGCCTGGTCACCATCCTCTACCCGATGCTGAACGTAGACTATTCACACGTCACCTTCAAGCTGCTGGGCACTCTGCGCATAGTCATCGATGGACAAGGTTGGTAATGCCGTTATTTATTATTGTGGCTAATTTCTTATAATGTAGGTTATCATTGTGTGTAGACACAAAAACAGGGGCTTAAGGCAATGATAAGTCAGTTGGTAGTTAACTGATATCCCCACCTTAACCGCTCTATTTCGTAACTTTTGACGGTATAGTTTTTAGTAAAATGCTTTTTAAGCAGTAGAAGTGAAGTGTCAAGAAAGGTGAATAGAAGGAAAAATAAGTCAAGGAAAAGTGAGAAGAAAGTAGTGGAACTACGCTAGTGTGAGCATAAAGTTAAGTAACGTCATGCAAAGGCTGCCAAACTTAGAAAGATAGACAATCCAAAAGATGTTCGAAGTGTGAGAAAAGCTGCATCATAACACTCACGTGGGAAGTAACTATAAATGGGTGACAGTAGATAATAGAACAAATTGACCGCTTAAAAGAACTAAGAAAAAGAACTAAGAGTGATAAAAGAGAGGAAGTTAGACTGTAATGTAAATGAGTTACCAGAACAAAGAGAACTGTTCAAAGAACTAAGAGTGAAAAGCGTAGCACAGAAGAAAAGAGGGATAAGGAAAAGAAAACTTTAAACAGGAAACTGGAGGATCTCAAAAACACACAATACCGTTTATCTCTTCTTCTTCTTTTCGTTATAACCTCTCAGGGTGTCGGATATGAGGTCCAGTCCTTTCACTTCTTCCGGTTCTTTGCCATTTTTTTCATATCTACCAATGTCTTGCCCCTCTTGATGCCAATTTCTTCAATCCTTTGTGTCCACCACTTTCTGGGTCTACCCCTTTTCCTCTTTCGTCCTCCTGTTGACTTTGTGATCATTTTTAGTAGCGATTGTTCATCTTTTCTTATTATATGGCCATACCATCTTAGTTGCTCCCTTTCGATAAAGTCCATTATTCCTTCTTGTCTTTGAGTATGCCTAATTCTTTCGTTCGTCTCTCCATCCCATTTGGTCTTTCCCTCGATTCTTCTTAGGAACTGCATTTCAACTGCATTGATCGTGCTTTCATGCTTTTTGTTTATGGTCCATGTCTCACTACCATATGTTAATGTTGGTCTCGCTATTATGTAGTTTACTTTCAATTTCACTTGCTTATCTATTTCTTGTTTTTGTAATATGGGTTTGTTTATTGCATAGTATATGTACCACGTCTTTTTCATTCTATGTGCTGTGTCGACTTCTATTCTTCCATCATCTGTTATTACTGAGCCAAGATATTCTGCTGCTGTGACTACTTCTATTGTATTCCCGTTTATTTCTACTTTTCTTACCATCTCCGTTTTTTTGTTATTTATAATCATAATTTTTGTTTTGTTAGTGTTTACCTCCATTCCCATCTTCCCTATTTCTTTACTCCATATTTTAACCAGTCCCTTCATTTTATTGTGAGTGTCTGCTATAAGTATTATATTGAGATGGTTTTAAGCCTACAACTTGGCTCTGTTTACAGTGCAAAATATTTAACCAAATCAGTAAAGCACAGAGCTAAGATGTTTTGTGAAATTGCAATTTAAAACAATAATAAAAGTATTAAATGCATTGGTAATGATATGCGAGAAGCATAAGCAAAGCATATTTCAGAAAGTGTGAATAAAGTAATATAATTAAATAAAATAGGTTTGTGCATATTTAACGAAAGGCCAAACAAAATTAATTGACACGAAAGATTTGTTATATGCATACTAAATGAACGTAATTATTAATAAAAGTACAGGTCAGTGAATGGCAAGCAATCTGAAAGGTAAATGAGATCGGAATAAAGGATAATAGAAAATTGCAAAGAGCAATTCCGAAATTAGGCAATGGAAAAGAAGGAAAGCGAGCAACGTGTGTTAATAATAGGTGTGTGCATATGTAAAGCCAGACCAAACAAAATTAATTGACAAAAGGTTTGTTATATGCATACATAATGAGCATAATTATTAATAAAAGTACAGGTCAGTGAATGGCAGCAGTCTGAAAGGTAAATGAGATCGGAATAAAGGATAATAGAAAATTGCAAAGAGCAATCCCGAAATTAGGCAACGGAAAAGAAGGAAAGCGAGCAACGTGTGTAAATTTGAACTCAATTTCCAGTACGTTAATAAAACAGAGTGAAAAAGCAGAGCAGTGATTTTAAAACATTTGTGTGCGTAACGGAAGGAACAGTGATAGTTATAAGCAAAGGACAATTTTTTTAGATTTAAGAAAATGTTAATTTAAAATTTATGTAATCAAACTTTACTCCATTTGTGTATTTTGCTATCAAAACTAATTTCTAATTAACAAAAATTATCGCGGTAACATAGCAACGCGATGCGTTTTGTAAAATAAGGAGAACAATTGAAGATATAAATTAAGACAGTTTTCAGCGAAATTGTGCTCTCGTAAAATTACAGTAAATGTTCAAAGAGAGTGCTTTCGAATTTCTGTTTTTGACGTTTAATAAAGCTTATGTCTTCTTTGAGGTTAATTTAATAAATCGACAAATGGCTGTTAACCAAAGTTCAAATTTAAAACAGAAGCTCCATGGCACTCTCTGTCCCACTTTTAAATGATCTCCCGGTATTATTATTTACAAATGTATTGTTAGTTAATTCAAATGGTGATAGGCTATAAATAAATAAATCATCTCCCTATGCAGCTATGCAGCACCTTATACTTAAAATTCCTTCATATTATTTTCGTAAAGAGAGCTACCTCTATTCTTTGCTTTTCTAGGTTTTCTTGCAGCTCTTGTAACTTGTTCCCCAAACCGTGTATATTCCAAGTACATATATTTTAATATTCTTTGGTTTCTAATCGCTTTAACTTAATTCGTTTGCTGTCGTCATCTATCATTTCTGTCCTATCCGAGGCTCTTGTATGTTGTACATCCATTATTCTAATTTTATGTATTTGCTTCTCATAGCAAAACGGTTTTACCGTCTAGCCGTTTCAGAATCAATTTCTTAGCGTTTCAATCATTTCGTAATAATTCTGTAGCGTTTATAGATTTCCTGGCATTTTATAATGAGTTCATAACATTTCATTGTACTTGTAATTTTCTAGTCGGTATATTTACATAATTTTCTAGCATTTCATCATTTCAATAATTCCATTGTATTTTATAACAATTTAAATGCATCTCTCTTAGTTATTTTTATTATTATTATTAATATAACCACTCCCTTTAGGGGTGTAATTCAAAAACTAAGTGTTTGCGGATACATATTTATATGAATTCTTTCTTGTTTTTGTTCACTTAAAACGCCCTAGAAATTTTATGTTGATTTTCTGTTACACCCTGTATATTTTTATTTTGATTCGAGCAGTTCTTCAATCCAATTTTTATCGGGGTGTCTATTGATTTGCCAGGGTAGGCACACACGTGAGCTTGGCTTTCTTGTTGTTAAATCTGTTTTTAAAAGTAGGGTTAGGTACGTTTTGTGATATGTTCACAATGAACTCTTAGCGCCCTTTATAAAAATTTTAATAATTTAATAGACGCACCTGAACTGCTCCTATTATTTAATTTAAATGTTGTTTTTTTCAATATAAGGAATCCCTCACTGCTTCGTCAATTGTTTAGTAAAACCTCGGACAAAAAACCAACTTAGTTCTTTGTCTGAGAGTAAAACTAACTCCGCATATAACTCAGCTGTATCAAGGTTCACTAAACCATGTAATGTTTATTCTAAACCTTTAGACTTGTTTCATATGTTACTGTTTACATTTAAATCTGTTCTGATCGCTACCACTCTGTATTATAGTTATTTTATTTTACTTAGTATTCTTCTGTTTTATATGTTGCTTTTGTAATTTCTTTTCTTTGTTTATGTTCAAAAATATTAGTACGTTAATTATTTGGTTTCTTTCGAAGGGACTTCCCCAAGCTCTGAGAACCCTTTTGCATGTAGATTATTGTACTGCTTCATTTTAAATAAAATAGTGAAATCACATTTGTTTTACAGAAAAGGCTGCCTTAGACCTCGCGATGCGAAGAGACCTCCTGGAGAAGCTAGTCGACTGGTGCTTCAACTCCGACCACCTGGGCGTGCGGGGGGAGGCGTCGCGGCTGCTGGCCTGGCTCGTCAAGCACTGCCGCTCCACGAAGCCGTACCCGGGCTTGCTGCGGGTGAAGAACTGCGTCAGGTGCCTGGTGGACATGATCTCGTCCAACCACGCGGTCATGCAGAACGAGGCATTCTACGCGCTCACGCTGCTGTGTATCGACTGCCTCTGCAACGAAGCCAAGCCGGAGCCCCTCTCCAGGACGAAAGCGAACGAAATCAACAACATCGAGGTGCTGTCGCGCAACTGCACCGATCTTAGTTTAAGTCCGCAGCTGGACAGAGTACTAGTCGACGCAGACATCGGTAAACATTTGAACTTTTTAGTTACTAAGTACAAAGATAAGTTAGACCGCGAAACTATTGTCAATCTGTTCACCCTGCTGGAGCAACTGGCGCGCTCGCCGCTCCTCCGGGAGCACCTGAAGAGCAGCAACCTGGGAGAGGCGTTGCTTAAGCTGGCCGACAACAAGAACGCCGCATCCCTGCAGGACAATGCCAAGCGGCTGCTTAACACAATCGATAGCGGTTAGGGAGAGCCCTGCACTTTCAGCTTTAATTCTCTGGTGTTTTTTTAAATGAAGCCTTTCGATAATAGTATTTATAGTATTATAGTCTGTAGAGGAATATTAATTACATCTGCATGACCAAGTATTTTTGCGGCACAATTTAAAGTTAATTGTTACGACGTTTCTTCGTGGATTTTGAATATTAATGATATGAAATTTTTAACTAATATTCCGTAAGTTACTGCTTTTATAGGACGTTGCATCTGGGTGATTTTCGAATGGTTTTAGCGTCGATATTTGTTTATTTTTAAAAAGGTGACAGTTTCTGGTAGATTTTAACCCCTAAAATGCTTATACAATGTGTCTAAGTCTAAGGTAATAGCCTCGTGTAGACTGTTAAATTAGAAAAAATTTACATTTACATCAAAATTACAGCTCAGCTTTATGCCAACAGGTTATATATTAAAACGCTCTGGTGAGACGAATCAGACCTGTTACACTTTTTCAGAGTCATCTTGGTCTTCTGAGCCATCTACGTTGATCTTTGTCCTTTGAGTTATCTTCTAGCATATTAGAAACACTCTCTTTCTCATCATAATCATATTCAGCAATACTGGTTGAAGCATATATTTGAATTATTTGCAGTCTGTCTTTTAAAAAGTTCTAGTACTACGTAAATTATTCTGCTGGATATGGATTCCATAATTTCTAGGTGTTTCCTCATTTTATGTATGTATAAGGATAGAAACTCCTGTTGATGTTGTGGTTTTATTGATGTAATAGAGGTCTGGAGTGTAAAACAGTAGTTTTTTCCCCATCTGGTCTAGTTGCTGCTAGATCTAGTACATCCCATCTGTTATTTGCCCTTTCTTCCACATACTTTTTGGGTAATCTTCAAACCATATCTTGTAATTTTTTTTAAATTCTACGCTTTTTTATCATTGTTGTTTTTCTAATGTCTATCAATTACTTTTGACTTTATTTTTACCTCCTCAAAAGAGTTTTGGCAGATTACTTAGCGCAAGCAAGGTCTTCAAGGCCGGGAAAGTGACCAGAAACCCGTTAATTTTGTCCGGGAGTACAGGACGAAGCAATCTGGAAAATTTATCTTGCAGATCGCCAGGGAAGCGGCCGACATGAGAAGGACAAGGAGTCGTATCTGAAGCAAGCCTCTACCGCTCCCAAGTACAAGCGAAAGCGGAGAGCCAGGAGTAGACGCAGGGGCCGCGATGGTAAACGGCATCACAGCAGAAGCAAGAGTAGAAGCAGAAGCAGGGGCAGAAGTCGCAAGCGAAGCCGTAGCAGTGGCAGTGTGAAAAAGAGGCACGGGAAAAGCCATAAGAGACACAAAAGCAGCAAAGCTGGAGGAGGTCACAAAAAAAGAAGTCGATCCTGTAAAGGCAATAGAGCAGAATGTGGCAAGGCGGTACACCATAGGAAGAGAGGCGCAGCTCAAAAGGGTAAGGAAGGCGCTGATAAATGTGGCGGCGGCCATGGTGGAAGAAAGAAGAGTAGGAAACGACATGCTAGCAAATGTAGTAGCCGACAAAGTTATAGTACTGTATGGTAATCTGATATTACAATTTTTACCAAAGTATGAACTCTAACGGGTTGAGTGGTACATTTTTCATTTCTATAGCAAACAAATAAATGCCGATGGGGTTCTACAAACTCTCTTGGTTTATATGTTTTGGTCTCTGTGAGATGCATTACCAAAATGTTATTACGAATATCAGTGTCATCTAGAGTCAGTCTAATCAATTCATCACATCGTCAAGCGCCAGCTGAGCTCATTATTGTCGATACTTTTCTTAATTAATTTTTTAATTGTATAGTTGCTTCAGCTAATCATTTGATTGTTGATGGTGAGGTGAACTGTTAATTGTGTTACAATTCCATTGATTAGCAAAGTTTTGAAATTTTTTACTTGTAAACTGTCTGATATTAACTTAAGTATGCCGTGGTTAGCATGATAGATTTTCTGCAGTGAGATTAAGTTTGCAATCTCTACCATTAAAGATTGTTTACCATACAATTCGTAAATATATCAACACCTAATTTGTGCCATGGTTTCTTAATTATATTATGGGGAGTCGTGGTGAAGTGGCCGGTTGCAGCTCGCTTTCAAGAAAGTGCCACTAGCCATTGTGCCCGGTTTCTATGCTAGAGAGTTGCTTTATTACCCTCTTTCTGGGGCTGTACGTGTTGCCAGTGGAAGTGTTATTTTACCATGAACTTGGTATAATTATTCTCTGTTGTATGTAAAGTAATCCCTCATTTGGTTGTGTTATTTCAGATTTTACTTTGTAAAACGTTTAGGTTACTTGGAACGTTATTTATATTTTTGGATTAATTGTTTTCTATATAGTGTTCAATTATTTTTAATTGTTTGTCATTTTGCCATTATTAATGGTTTCAATCTGACTTTGTATTGTAGAAACTTGAGCTCATTTTCTATTGATTTATCTAAATTAATTCTAGACAGGATATCTGCTATGATTGAATGGTTCCTGGGTTTGCAAATGAGGCCAATGTTGAATTTTTGTAATGATAGCAGCATTCTTCATAATCATTTAAAACTGCAGTCTAGTGCAACAATGGTTTGTGTGTGACTACACTGCTACAACATTTCACCATTCGCTTAGACCAACCGATAACATATAATCCTGTACGGCAATAGTAAAGCGAGTTTATTTGGAAAACAATATTTTATACAATAATTTAATAATTTGTAAATTTAAAGATAAAATTGAAAACTACACTCAATTCAAACCTGCCTCTTGTGGACATGCATAATCCATGCCATTTTCTAGGACTCTGGGATTGATTCACCATTGATATATTTGGTCAGTATATTCTACCATTTTTCATTGAGCATACCTACAGCTGTATCAATCTATATATCTCTCTTCTGCCTGCTGGTCCCCCTCACCGACAGGTGACAAAAGGGTTCCTAAATCAGCATATACCACAAAGGGAACCTTCAATTGCTTATGATAATTAACAAATTTAAGAATGTTCTGGGGCCTCACCTCCCCACATTTATCCATGATCAAATCTGTTGTAGGCAATTTTGTGGACACGTGATTACAGTCAAAACCGTATGGTCTTGAAGATGGAGTAGTATATTCCAGCTCTTTCTAATAGTATTCTTGCCAGTTGGGTAGATTTACTTTATTCGCCCTCTTTGTTCTCCGAACATTTATGACTGTTCATGCTTCTGAAGATCTTGAACCTCCAACATGATGGTTAATCCCTAATTAAACAAAGTCTACATGTTTACCCATGCATGAGGCTTTTATCTTGGACACAGTGTTATAACAGAAAAAACTTAATATAAATAATACATTCCAACCTCAATCTTTTCCCATATGTCTTTCATGACTTGCAATCATGCACTTCTTTTAATGCTTAACTACTGCACATTGATTGTAGTAGGTAACGTAGGTGCTATTGACAGATCAGTGCTAGTAAAAAATAGCTAACGTAACTTTGGCTTCATATATCGGCCGTCAAGCTATTTAATTTGTAAGATATTTTGGTGTCATATATTTGAGCTTATTCCAGAATCTGTTTCTGCTTAACTTTTACCCTAAATTTGGTGTAAGATTAATATAAAGTGATGCCTGTAACTATTTTCGAAAAAATAGTGTTTATTAGCGTACATATGTCAATTCTAGACATTTAAGTGAGTGTGGAACGATTTGTTATAATTCTTCACACTAATTAAATATATTTCATAACCGCTCGAAAATCACCCGTTTACCTATATAGGGAATCAATGAGTGAGCAAACGATGTAGCTGTTTCTCCTATAATCATTCGCAATTTTTAATCGCTGAAGTCACCTTTTATACTATGTACTTATCTAGATTTATGTAAGCGAGTTACATATTGTACGAACTACTTTTTAGTAATACAATTAGCCTATGAAGCAATTATCAAGGGCAGCCCTGAGCTAGATAGTGTGTAGGCAGTTGGTTGCCCCCCGCTTATATTTTGGCCACTTGTTGTGGGGACTGTTCAATTGTTTTGATGATGTAAATTTGATTTTAGATATACATTCACTAACATTCATATTAACGCACTTGTACATATAACTTTCGAATTATGTGTTGTTACTGCAAAGCATTTAGAAAGGAATTTATTTAAGGCTCATTTGCATTCAATTAATTGAACAGTTCTGGCTTCAATACGTGCATTTGGCAATGAAGATCCATAGGCAGCAATTATCAGCCATCAAGGGCTGTGCAGTTGCTTTTTAAATCTAGAAACCATTACTGATTGATAGTTTAAATGAATATCGTGCTTGTACATGAACAATTATTAAGAAATATACATTAAATATTGACATTTTTGTTTCTTATACCTAGTGATGCCACCAAAAAAAAACGTTCGTTTTTTTTTAAAGGAAGCGGTGTGGTTTTTTTAAATACGTTTTTTTCAGAATTAAAGTGTGAATAACAAGTAATATTCTTTGGAAAAACAGATATTTCTAAGTAAAAATAATACATTTCATAGGTAAAGTAAATTATAGAATTTACAATAACAAAAAAAAGATGAGAGATGAGATGAGAGCTGCGATGAGAGCTGAGATGAAAGCTGAGAAGAGAACTGAGGTGAGAGAGTAATGTAACCACTCAACCACTTAACTATCAAAATAAATGTCGCTTGCTGCCGCGAATTCTATATTTAGAATTCTCTGAACTGAAAAGAAGTGTTAGAGTTGTGAAACGTTGCGCAATATTGTGTAATTATGTGACGCCACTCAATCACGCCACCCGAAGATGGCAGAGGCTATAAATAGCCGTGCTTGTGTAATTTTAGTTTAGTTCATAGATTTGTGTCTTACAGAACGTTACTCTGTCCAAATTTGTAGCTCCTACATTTAATTAAAGCTTTTGTGTAGTAAAATAAATAAAGTTTTTTTTCGTTAAGGCCACGATTGGCAACTTAACTGGCGCAGTCGGTAGGATACTTGGCAAAAGGGCACTGAAATTTTGAAAAAAATAAAATAATTTTTTTTCATTTTTCGCTCTTTTGTGTATTTTAATACTTAACCAAGTATTCCGAAATCAACCAACACCGGTACGAAGCAACGCAACTTGGAGGACAAACATCGCCAAAAAGCAGCACCGCTAACTACTGGACCAGTCTATCGGAGACATCGTCTATCGCAGACACCTGCTTCATCGAGGAGTTCTGATTATCGAAATCACCTGTACGACCAATCCAAAGGAAGTTTACACCTGTAATTAACCACGAATCACCTGTACAACCAATCCAAAGGAAGTCTACACGTTCATCAACTACCAATATGAAGTAAGCAACCTTTCATGTTTTAAAGTGTGTGTGTTTGTTTTTAAACAAATTATAAACCCAATAACATAGTTTTAAATATTTATTTAGCCTACTTAGTACGTAACAGAACGCAGTAAGCTTGATCCATCATCGCACAGATTAAGCACTGCTTTGTGTTAAATTTTCCCTAGAATAAACTGTTTACTAACATAATAATCAATCTTTAAAAATAATAGTGAATTTTTATGCTGAGACCACCACGTTTAATATTCAACCAAATACAAGCAAATCGAAACATGGCAGATTTATTCCCAACAGGTTTTTCTGTACGAATGGTTTCTGAAATTCCAAGTTACGACGGTAACCCACTAAATTTATCAGAATTTATTAGATCTGTTGAGCTAATTTTATCCCAATTTTTAATACCAGCTCAGCCAAAAGCTTATATTAATAAATTTTTACTGTCATCCGTTAGAAATAAATTAAGAGACAAAGCTTTAGAAGTCATTACCGGCTATGAATTCAATAACTGGAATGAATTAAAATTAACACTAATCAATAACTTTGGAGATCAGCGATCAGAATTAAATTTAACCATAGATCTTGCAAAAATGAAACAAAATCAAAAAGAATCCCCTATTGACTTTTATAACAGAGTTAGAACACATTTAGCAACTTTTAACTCAAAAATGTCCCTTGGACCTGAAGCCAGAGCTATAAAAGATTATAAATTATTAAATTCAAAAAATCTAGCCCTTAGATCCTTTTTGAGCGGTTTAAATGAACCATTTGGTACTTTGTTACGAGCTAGAAATCCTAATAGCTTAGAAGCTGCTATTGCAATCGTTTGAGATGAACTAGATATACGCTATTCTCAAAATGTACATCGTAATTATTTACAAACCGAAAGTAATAAACCAGTAATGAATCGTCAGAATTTTCAAAACAACCCATGGATTAAATATAACGAACAAAAACACAATAATTTTAGACCTAATCAAAATTTTCAACGACAATCAATTCCACAGTTTCCTAATACATTTCGAAGCCCTCAGAATCCCACGTTACAACGTAATTTTTCTCAAACCCCAGATTGGTATCGACAACCTTTTGAAAGAAATGTTTTCGCTCCGACACGAAATTTTGTACCAAATAATCCTGTTGAAAAAATGCAAACATCTACTATACACGCAGCCATTCCAAAACGACCCCTAACTAGTAACATTCGAAATTTAAATTCAAACAAAAAACCAAACTTCCGTTCTAATCATTTACAAGTAACCCAGCCGAGCTATAATTTCGAAGAATTCCACGAGGAAAGCGACACAGATTATGCCGAACTTAATGGTCCACTTGACCCACTTGACCCACTTCTTGAAGCCGACGCACTTGAAACTGACGCAAGTGACGACTCTCAGAATGTTTATTCAGAGTACTTAGCAGAACACGACACTGACCCAGATTCCGTAAATTTTTAAATACAGCCTTGGATAAAATTGAAACGGTTCTTGTAACAACAATCAAATCTAATTTACCGTATATTTAATACCAGGAACACAAGATAAAATATTAATTGATACCGGCAGTAGTAAAACTCTAATATCACCTTTATTTGTAGAAAAACATTTTCCAAATTTAATACATAATTATAATTTTCAAATAACCACACCTCATTATTTTTAGAACCCGGAAGTCATATGTGCTATATGTTTAATTTTAGCCCCGATTATGTTGGACTAATAGGATCTGATTTATTAGCAAATATAAATGCAAACATTGATTTTAAATGGATGCATATTCAAACCGAGAAAAATATTATACCATTTTATTATAATCAATTCAAACTTAAACAAGAAGTTCAAAAACGAAACGAATGTAATTTTTCTAAAATAAATCAACACTTGCAGCCCCTCAAACGAATATATCTACTCCCTCGAGCAGAAAAACAAATTATTTTACCAACCGTAAATACCGGGTGGCCATAAATATCTGATATCACATTACCTTTGGAATCAACACCGTTTTATTCAAGTGATGGTTCCAACTAAACTAAATGTCATTAATGTCATCACAACTAAAATTCCTATCTGTCAAAAATTATTACAGATTAGATTACAATAAGTAATGGAGATTTTTATAATCGAGTCGTAGGCTAAACTGCAGAATCCGGGGCACATTCCCCTCCACTTATTGAATTTTATTAAATTACATAGGTACCAATACTTACTGTAATTGAAATATAATGCTAACCAACATTTATAAGTAGCTAATTCCATGGCTACCAGGATCTCAGATATTTATGGCCACCCGGTAGTAATGGTACATATTTATGTGACAAAATAATATTTGACAAAGACAGTAGAACACCTAGAGCTGTAGTTAAAGTCCATAATAATTATTTTTATACAACAGCAATTAATACATCTAATCAGACAAAAGAATTTTATATTTACAACCCACTGTTATTAGATGACTATAAACACTCAAATTTAATAGAAATAAATAACATCAATACTCAGAATCAAAATTTTAATTTAAAATCTCGAAATCAACTTCAAAATGAAAACTTAAAAAACATTAATACAACACATTTAAATGCTGAAGAAGCTCATGCATTAAAAACTTTATGTTACGAATTCAAAGATATTTTTCATCACCCAGAACTACCATTGACTTACACAAACTTGACAAGACATTTTATACGTACAAAAAATGACATTCCAATCTTTACAAAAAATTATCGCTACCCTCATGTTCATCGCGGAGAAGTAAAAAACCAAATAAAGAAAATGCTTGCTGACGGAATTATTGAACATTCAAAGTCACCGTATAACGCACCTATATGGATCGTTCCAAAAAAATTAGATAGTTCAGGCAAACAAAAATGGAGGATAGTTATTGACTATAGGAAATTGAACGAAAACACTATAGAAGACAAATGCGCATTTCCTCTCATAGAACAAGTACTTGACAATTTAGGTAAATCTGAATATTTTACTACCCTTGATTTAGCCTCAGGTTTTCATCAAATTAAAGTAAACAAAGCTGATAGAGAAAAGACAGCCTTTTCTACTGAAGAGGGCCATTTTCAGTTTAAACGAATGCCTTTTGGGATGAAAAACTGCTGCAGCAGCTTTCAACGACTTATAAATCAGGCATTGATTGGCCTAACACCCACACAATGCATGGTTTACCTTGATGACAATTATTTATTCAGTATCCCTACAAGAACACATGATTAAACTACGACATGTTTTTGAAAAATGTCGCACTGCTAACTTAAAAATACAATTAGACAAATCCGAATTCTTAAAAAAATCCATTGCCTATTTAGGACACATCCTTACCAAAGATGGTGTAAAACCAAACCCAGATAAAATCAGTGCTATTATGAAATTTCCCTTACCAAAAACTAGAACTGATATAAAATCGTTTCTAGGGCTTTTAGGCTATTATCGAAAATTTATAAAAGATTATGCTAAAATAACAAAATTCCTGACTTTATGTTTAAAGAAAGATTCAAAAATTATACACGATCAAAATTTCATTGAACAATTTGAGAAACTAAAAATCTTGCTAACTAATGATCCAATATTAGCTTATCCTGACTTTACAAAACCATTTGAGCTAACTACAGATGCTAGCAAATTTGCTATTGGAGCAGTATTATCACAAAATAACAGACCTATCAGCTATGCATCAAGAACCCTTAACCAAGCCGAAATTACCTACCCCACAATAGAACGATCAATATTAGCCATTGTTTGGGCCTGCAAACATTTCCGCCCCTATTTATATGGCGTACATTTTACAATATTTACAGACCATAGACCTTTAATATGGCTTCGCAACATCAAAGAGCCTAATTCTAAATTAACCCGTTGGAGTATAAAATTAGAAGAATTTAATTTTACCATTAAATACCTACCAGGAAAAACTAATAAGGTAGCTGATGCCTTAAGTCGAATTAATATAAATCCCCTATCAATTGAATAATTAGACACACCAGAACCCAATTTTGATGATAATGCAAGTATAATGGCACAAAGACCATATACACCTGACTTGACTGACTTTACTATACCTACTTTTGTACCACCTACACGAGAAATTGAACCAATAGATAATCAAAATATTGACAGTGATGTAAATACTGTACATTCACAACATTCATCATCCCCAGTAATAGACATATCTGAACTACCCCTGCAATATCATAAGAATCAGTTAGAATTTATTAACGCTGTAATTCCAAAACCATTTAGAATCACTAGATTCGATGGCTACACACATATAAGTATTTTTGTGAATAACAATAACTTCCACGAAAAGTTTGTACAATTACTATTAGAATATTGTACACCAAATTCTCATTATTACTGTATATTTCAAGACGAAAATATTTTTGATAAAATTTCCAAATTTATTACTGAAAACAGTAATGAAAATTCTCCTCACTTCCATCGATGCACTAAGCAAGTAACTTATGTTACTAATCCTGATCACCGTGAACAACACATTTCGGACTATCATTTAGGTAAAACTAATCACAGATGAATTAAAGAAACTAGCGAACACCTTAAACGTACTTATTACTGGAAAGGAATTGACAATGATATCAAGCAATACATCAATAACTGTGACACATGTAAACGAGAAAAATATCATAGACACCCAAATACATTGCCTTTTAGTTTAACGCCTACTTATGAGAAACCTTTCTCTTGTATCAGCATAGATATTTTCCAAATCAATCAAACTAAATATTTAACCGTAATTGACAATTTCAGTAAATTCACACAAGCATATTTATTGGAATCCCAAAACAAAATAGACATAACAAAAGCATTGTTAAAATTCTTTTCACATTATGCCGTACCTCAGAAAATCATCGCTGATAACGAATTCGATAACGCTGTAATAAAAGAATTTTTAAAATTACATAAAATACAATTACATCTAACTACACCTTTGCATCATCAATCAAATGCACTCATTGAACGAGTACACTCGACAATTTTAGAACACTACAGATTATTAGAGCATACCCCTGAAAAAGAAAAAATGCCTTATTGCATATTAGCCTATAATAACTCTAAACATTTCAATTTAAAATTTACTCCTTCTGAAATTTTATTTGGACATACAGACAGTCATAATCCATTTGAATTATGCAATGATAACTATTTTTAAACTTACATTAATGACCATAAAAATAAAATGTCGCATTTTTACCTAGAAATCCAGCCCAAACAAAAACAAGCCAAAGAACAAAGAAATGAAAAAACTAATAAAAATAAAGGACTTGTATCTTTTAAAGTTAATCAAAAAGTTTTCCTTAAAAATGACCGAAGAAATAAAAGAAGTATGAAATTTAAAGGACCCTTCAAAATTATAAAAATCCTAGACAATAATACATAACTTGTTGAAGATTTAACTACCAAAAAAACATTTAAAAGACATGCAAATGAAATACGCCAAACTGACGAAATAATACCTGTTACAGGTACTACATCTGGTTCTTCAGTTGCAGTATCCTCTTAGTTACAGGAGACGTAACAATTAAGGACCTATCAGACAACCCTGGCCTATACCCTCAAAACCTAGGAAAAGCGCAAATTAAAGAAAGCGATTGGACTATTATAAAGACATTTGACTATACACCTTTATTAACAAATTATACTATCCTTAGACGTTCATTATTAAACTCTATCCTTAAATTAAGAGATCGCGATTTTTACACAGTTAAAAATGAAGAACAAACAAAATTAAATCACAATGACATGCTATTGTTGATCCAACAGTACATCATAAGGATTGATAACATGATTGATCAAATATTTCCTTCAGATACAATCAGAACAAAACGCGGAGTAATAAATGGACTCGGTACTGTATTTAAATTTTTGACAGGCAATCTTGACGCTGAAGACGGAGAAAAATACGAGAATGCCATTGAGGATCTTCAATCCACAAGAGATATCCACAATAAAATTCTAAGTCAACATACACATTTAATAAATGACTCCATAAACGCTATATTTACCCTAACTAAAAATCAGGAGCTTTTAAATATAAATTTACAGAAATTGATTGTACAAAATCGTGCTATAACTAACATAAACTCACTCTCTATTCAGAGTGTCCTATCAGAATCAATATTTTCGTTACAAATGTTTGTAAACACCTGGCTCGAATTAGAAACATCCCTCACCTTTGCACAAAACCAACAAATGCATATGTCCCTACTTGATAACGCAGAACTATTATCCAATCTCAATCAAATCTCTATCTACCTTTCTGAAAACTCAGACAACGTGCTTTCTTTACCTTAGCCTGTGCATCATAAAACCCTTCATCTTTACGAATCTACAATATTAATCCAAGCTTATCAAATTAATAACAAAATAACGCTCGTCTTCGAAATACCATTAGTGCACAAAGACACTATTTACCAACTCATGCAATTGATACCATTCCCGGTATACATTGATTCCAATTTATACCGTATGATCATTCCTACCTATAAAACCATACTCTTCAACCTTGCAACCTCAATACCCGTCGAACTTGACCATTGTAAATTGGTAACCACAGGTTCTTATTTTTGCACTGAGAAATACCACTTTTCCGTTGTTAATAACCAGTTATGTGAGACCCAACTTTTGTCTTTTTCCTCCAACAAAACTTGTTCACCCTCCCTGTTTAACTTACTAAAAGTTAAAATAGCCCAGATTGACGATTCCACTTGGTTGGTTACTACTCCACAAAAAGTAACTATTGACATTAAATGCTTAGACACCAAGTCAAGGAAGATAGTAATAAAAAAGAATCTAATTCATCGCACACCGGATTGCACGGCGGTCATTGACCACGATACCTTGTTGTTCCAAATCAGAACCTCTTCCTCAAAACTTGTAAAGTTGCAAATACCCAATATTGATGCCTTGGATGCAAATAGTGCTAAACACACTAAAACAGCAAGTGTGGATCTGACACCGATCAACATTAAAGAGCTGATTAAAGACCAGTCAGAGCTTGGGGGAATACAAAGGGTGCTTGAGCCTGCCAATGTAACGAACTTGCAATACATTTCTGTAACCACGATTATAATACTAAGTATGATTGTAATAATAATCTTAAGTTTGTTAGTGTATACCTATTGTAAACGCCAAGCCTTACAAGATAAATTCATGGCATATATAAAATCAAAAGTATTTAAAGACGATATTCCTAAACCTTTTGAGTTCTTAGAAATCAAAACGTGAAATTCAAATGCTTTGAATTGTCTTAAGAGGGGAGGAGTAATGTAACCACTCAACCACTTAACTATCAAAATAAATGTCGCTTGCTGCCGCGAATTCTATATTTAGAATTCTCTGAACTGAAAAGAAGTGTTACGCCCGTATTCAAATTCGAGGTTAGCAGGTTAGATTTTGTGTCAGTTTCTGTTAAAACTGACTGAAAACCTAACCTGATCACCTCGAATTTGACATAGACGTACAGTGCCGCCAATATACTATTTCAACGAATCTCTGGCGAGTCGCCGGCGATCCGCTGGCGAACGACTATGAATACCGGTGTTAGAGTTGTGAAACGTTGCGCAATATTGTGTAATTATGTGACGCCACTCAATCACGCCACCCGAAGATGGCAGAGGCTATAAATAGCCGTGCTTGTGTAATTTTAGTTTAGTTCATAGATTTGTGTCTTACAGAACGTTACTCTGTCCAAATTTGTAGCTCCTACATTTAATTAAAGCTTTTGTGTAGTAAAATAAATAAAGTTTTTTTTCGTTAAGGCCACGATTGGCAACTTAACTAGAGCTGAGATGAGAGCTTAGATGAGAGATCAGATGAGAGCTGCGATGAGAGCTGAGATGAGAGCTTAGATAAAAGCTGAGATGAGAGCTGAGATGAAAGATGAGATGAGAGCTGCGATGAGAGCTGAGATGAGAGCTGAGATAAGAGCTGAGATGAGAGTTGCGATTAGAGCTGAGAGAGAGCTGATACGAGAGCTGAGATGAGAGCTGCGATGAGAAATGATATGAGAGCTGCGATGAAAACTGAGATGAGAGCTGAGTTGAGAGCTGAGATGAGAGCTGCGATGAGAGCTGACATGTGAGCTGAGATGAGAGCTGAGATGGGAGTTTATATTAGAGCTAAGGTTAGAGCTGAGATGAAATGAGATAAGATGGGAAGAGATGAGAAGAGAGGCGAGACAAGACAGAAATATCCCAAAAATGGGCAAAACCGATGGTACCTACAAAATATTGGCAAGTGCCATGGAACATGGATACGGATGCGGTTGGATCGTTCGAATTAAATTAAATTTTCACACTAAAATGGCTCCAGCCAACTTAGTGATTGTCATAATGTACCACTTCTTCTCCATCGATTAACAAGCACGCGTACGATTCTGTAAACAGGAACAGCTATTTGAGGCAACACGAAACCTAGAAATTCACAAAGAGCTAATTTGAATGGCAACGTTGACCCTTTCGGGCACGAGGGATAGACGTTTCTTACAACTTTCTCTGCCTCCCTTCAAAGGATATTTGATGAAATGTTCCAGTACCAGAACAAAATTTTCTTTGGTCATCCATCTCTTTGGATAGACTAATCCTAGAGTGTTCTCGGGGCGTTGATAACCATGCTTTTCAATTTGCTATTATGCTTGATTCTGTTACTTTATATTCTCTGCTCTTCCCACGATAATAATAATAATTCATCTTTTGTCCTTCTTTTCTATCCCATGCTGGTTAGAGCACAGCATATTCTGCAGTAGTCCAGCTCGGTTGCCAGTATTTTTCTTTTTTTTCTGTCAAAGTAAGTCGTAATACATTTTACGATGTTCTCACATATCATGTTCTTGTTTTTTATTTTAATATTATTGTTTCATTGCAGTAATAGTCTGATAGCTGTCCTTCTCTGCCCTGGTCGTCTTCCTTGAATTTATGTGTTATATGTTCCAGGACGAATCAGTCCCTCGGGTTTTTCTTATTCACTTTCTAGGCTACCCACTTTCATTGAGCGCCACTTCGAGTCCTGGCCACGCTACGAGCTAACCAACCATCACTCCGCGAAGGGAAAAGAAAATTCATTTTTATATTTAAATTGTAATCATGCAGGCTTTAAATATAGCGTAACCACGCTTTAACAAAAACTCCTTTTAAAGCAAATCTCTGGGTAAATTAAAACGTCTTGGCTTCCTAGAGGCTATACGAAAACAATAAAATTTCTCTCCTCAATTAGGTAAACCTGAACAAACGAACTTTTACAAATAACTGCGCAACACACACTCGTCCTGCTTTGTCGACGCCAATTCTCCGGTACTTTAATACGTTAACTGTGGTTCCCAAAATGGAGGTGACTCGGCCAGTTGTGATCGGTACTAACAATTTTTATGCAGAAAAGCACTAATTGTAGGTTAACTGTTGTACTTAGAGCCGCCGAAATAAATATAAAAAAATAGCTAGTTACAATATTACTCGTATATAAAAAAACCACAAATCCATAATCAAAATTAACACTGTTTTCAGGACCAGCACATCCAGATGCCTGTACGGTCTATTCGTCGGTTTGATCTGTAATGGTGTCCCCTAAAATTTATTTTATGTACGTCTTGTATTATGCGTCCCTTTTCCATTCCAACTGATGTCGGAATGTTACCTAGAATTTGCAGTCATTTTATTTCAGTTTGAGAATAGAAGGTTTAGCGATTTGCCATACATGAGAGATGATACTGGAAGGCCACGGGCAGACTTAATAAACCTAAATATCATATACCTTCAATTCCGTAACTCAGACGGAACATGGGCCTGTTCTGACAAAAATAAAGCAGCCCACCTTCAAGAAGTGTTTCAACCTCTACCTACTAATGACTCACACACTGATGCAGAAGTGGACCCATATCAACTTAAGTTTTCCATCAAACCTTTCACTATGGGTGAATTTCAAACAATGATTGATAGAAAGACCAACTGCAAAAAATCCCCATTGGACGTATATTGAAGGAACTGCCTCTTAAAGCTATCTGTATACTCACGCTTATTTTCAACAGCATTTTACGTACAGGAAATATCCCGATACAATGGAAAATTGCCCCAAGCCCGGAAAGCCTATTAACGAGCCCACATCATACAGACCTATTAGCCTGCTACCGCTGTTTTCCAAATTATTTGAAAGATTACTCCTGACCTTAGTCCCCCTATTCTTGAAAATGAGAACCTAATACCTCATCATCAGTTTGGCTTCAGGAGTCACCATTCCACCATAGTAGTACTTAGTAGAACATACTAACTATGCATTCGAAAACAAAACTACTGTGCGGCCGTCTGGTCTGGCATGAAGGTCTCTTCTTTAAGCTTAAGATGATTTTACCATACACTTACTACCTAATCATAAAATCGTACCTCGAAGAAAGACACTTTCAAGTGAAATTCGGAGAAGCTGTATCAACTTTCTACCCCATCACATCAGGTGTTTCACAAGGAAGTATCCTGGGCCCAGTCCTGTATGTTTTATACACAGCTGATCTTTCTACGAATGCAAATACTTTGATCGCAACCTATGCTGATGACACAGCACTTCTCTCCACTCATCCGTATGAGTTTTTTTCCTATTTCAATGTTTTTATGTTTCCAAGCAGAATTGGCCAGAATTAGAATATGTGTAAGCTCTTCGGTCCTAAATATTTAATCATTTCTGGACTTATCTTGTCATGTCCAGAGGCTTTACAAACTTATAATATTGCTTATTCTAATTATTTATTTTGCATGCTTTACTATTCGACTCTGATATATTGTTGATCACTTTTCGTTGCGCCATTTGCATCGCTATTATGTTGCCAAAGTATATCTTCAAAGTGCTGTTTCCAACGGGCCATGTTCTCCGTGTCGTTAGTTAGTAATTTTGCCGTTTTAACTTCAATTACATTCAGAAGGAATGTTTTGTCTTTTCTGAAATTCTTTAAGACCCTACAAAAAAGCTTCTGTTCTTTTTTAAAGTTATGTTCCATTTTCCCCCAAACTCATCTTCCAAACTTTGGTTCTTAGCATTATTCACCATTTGGTTTACTTTTGTTTATAAAGATCATAGTCTTCACTGCATTTTGTTGTGAGGTAGCTGTGCCCAACTTTGATGGAATGTTACTTGATTACCAAGCCGTTTGTTTTGTCCTTGTCTTAATAGTATGGTTTTTTACACCACATACCTTTTCTGCTGCTGATAATTTTTTTTTAAATTTTTTCCAACAGCCTCTGTTCATCAGTCAACTTCGGATACTTCTATTTCTAAAAGGAACTGGTAGCTAAGTTGTACTTCCTCATGTTTTAGTCTGCGAGACTGGATTGTTGTTACTGGTTTTATGCTTTTAACCCCCTGTATATTTTTACATATTTGATTTTTTATTAAAAAAACACTTGCTTTCTATGGCACACTGGATATGTATGGATGAGATATAAGTGAATTTAAAAAATACCGAATTATCTAGTAAGGCCGGTTTTACAAACCAAGGATAAAGTTATCCGGGGAATAAATACTCTAGAAACGATTGCTGTAACAAGGAAACTATGACAATTGTACCTCGGAGAGCTTATTCTGGGTATATAGGTACATACTTTCATTGTAGAACCGGCCCTAAACCATCTATATTTTGGTATAGGACATGTGGGCCGTAGAAAATATTCAATGAAACGCTAAAGACGGCTAGCAATAAAAATGAAGTTACAGACCTTCAAAATTTCGAAAAGTTAGTGTCACAGTAAAGTAACCCAACAACGGGTAGCGGAAAAAAGTCACAGAATTAAAGCCCCCGTAAAAAATCGCTCTAAAAAATTACACCAGAAAGAGTCACCAGAAAAAAAGTTCCTCGGGAAAGGAATCACTCGGAAAGACAGTCACTCGGAAAAAAGTCACCGGAAACAAAACCACTGGAGAAAAAGTTGTCGTCACCGTGTTAATTAGTTTTTAAAATCCCTTACATTTTTACTTCCCTCGACTAAAAGACCAAGGAAGTATTGTAATCGTGGAAACGCGCTCTCGGAGATTTTTTTCGGATCTTCACGTTTTAAGGTCCTTAGTTAATGAAAAACATGTTTTTTTCAATTCCGCCGTCTGTCTTTCCATCTGTCTGTTGGCGATATAGCGTTCAACTATTTGTTAGAGGAAGACGATATTTTGCAGCTCATAAGCAAAATGAGGCAAGAACTGGCCGTGAATACTACAAAGATATTGCAAAATGAAGCTGGTATACCAACTATCAGGAAAAGGCTTCGGCAATATGAGTATTCACAAGGCCAGGTTACAATCTCTGTGCCAGGACTACGCCAAGGAACCCGAAATGTTCCCGCTTTCCCAGAGAATAAAAATTTAGATGAACAATTGTTTTCTTAATTATATTACTTACAGTATTGTATGTAGTATGTAGATTATAGATGTTATACACTGTAACGGTATAAGGGGTTACAGATTATGTATGTATGTATGTACAATAAAATAAAATATTGTTATTGCAAGACTTATTATTTTTTTTTTCTTTACGGAAGCTCTTTTTCCTGTTGACTTTTTTCCGGGTTTTTTTTCTGGATGCCTTTTTTCCGGTGACTTCTTTCTAGTGACTTTTATTCCAGGTGACTTTTTTGTGGTGGCAACACAGATAGTCTATCGCATCGTCAAGCGATACTCCAAAAAGTTTTGGGTATAAGCCAAAGATTACTTCTTTGGTATAAGCGTATTCCACAAATCAAGTGCCCTGTGATTTTTTGAATAAGTGTCTGCAAGCCCAAATACTAGTGGTAGTTAAAAATATCAAAGCATATGATATAATAAATATAATAATCAGGAAAATTTAGTTTCGTTGACTTAGCATTTTAAAATAAATGAACGATTAAAAATAAAAATTAAATGTTCTTATTGAAACGGTATATCTGAACTTAATTTTTAAATGCCAAAATTTTCTTTTTAGAAATAAAGGTAGTTTATTCCTGACATTTTAGATTAATTCTATTTCCCGGCAAACCGTAAAACAATTGAAAAATATATTCCTAAAACTAATTTTAAATGATGCACAAATTTTTTGAAAAATCAATAATGAAACAGTTTTCCATTTGTTCCGAATTTTTCGGAACGCTGTAACGAAAATTTTACAGGTCTACTTGTTTATACGTTATTTATGTGAGATTTCAATATATCTATAATTTCAAAATCACCCTGTATATGCGTCTTCCTAAGAGTGGCACATTTTTATAATACAACTTATAGAACTTAAAATATTTGAATTTCAAAAGGCAAAGTGTTAATCTTTTACTAATTATAATATCAAGTCTCTTAATGGGTATTTTATCATTTTTGTAAAATAAAATGAATTAATGAAAAACGCAGAGTAACATTTGTAAGAATACTCTATTCTCGTTATCAAAGTATTGTACTTTTTTTGATGTATGCCTTGTAAGGTCTTACTACCATTCCAGTAATTTAAGGTGTTTCTCTCTTAGTCCACCATAAAATCCTTTGCTATTATCGATCTTTTGGAGCGAATAATATTTGCAGATAGATTTTGCTTGTATTGGCGGTTAAAACAAATATGTACAATCTAAATCGAAGAATAATTACAAGCAAGTCATCTTGAAGTTTTGGCCCAACCATTAATATTTTATTTAAACTAATCCCAGATAAATACAGCCGATTCTTCAAACTTCACCAGTAGTTTTTTGGATTTACTTGATTCCTTTATTACTGCGTGATGCGGCATTGGGTTCGTTTAATTTTGATACCGGAACTAATTCCATATGGGTAAGTTTTTGATAGTCGTTTATAAATGACTATAATTTGTTATAGTAAGGAATTTCGATTTAATTTAGTCTTTAAAATTGAAAATCGCATACTAGTTATTTCCTTTGTTAAGCCGATTAGCCAATATTGGAGGGATTAATTTTGAACGGCAGTTTTATTACCTGCCGGCACCGTTTCGTCGAAATGTGTTTGCAAAATGTGCTTCACGTTGTACTTTTCATGGGAAACTTTAGAAAGGCTGAAGATTTTTCAACTTCCCCGAATTTTTCCATTTACTTACTTACCGACAAATTACAGGTTGTGCAGTTCTGAATGTTCATGATCCGATTATCCAACGTAAGCTGGCTTCTGGTAAATGCAGGTTATGACGGTTAGCCTTTATTTGGCGGCCGACTATAGATGGTCCAGCAGTTATTAAATAACGCAGATAAACTGTCGGTTATTTTCGCTACACCAGACATTCGATTTGAATATTGAAATCTCCATGAGTGGATTTAGCGAAAAATGAAAATAAACGTAGGTAATTATTTAGTAGATTTTGCGTAAACACAGTTTACATACTTATATTTCAAATTTTTATATACTTAATATATTTTTGAAAATCTCAATAAAACCGAAAAAGTTGATGTCATACACTTACTTTCGAGCTCAGTGGTTAAGCATCCTGGGTACAGATTCAAGTGTTGTAAGATCGACCCTCAGTACCGGTGAAGTGTTTAAAAGTAAAAGAATGTGGATAAAACCTTCTACAGAATACCATCTTTGCTATGCTATGAAGCGATCTTGAAGAGTTGGTAAGAAAATAACTGCTTATTTGTTTTCAAAATCAGGACCTATCACAACTGTCGTGCTTAAATATAAACGTAGGGTTACTGCAGAATGGTACACAACTACCTATATGCCTTCCAGACATTATTCAAAAAGCTCGGCTTATTGCGCCCAAGGGGTGAGATAGTTCTGCACCATAACAATGCTTCTAGTCATACCGCATATCAAATAAAATAATTTTTAGAGACTTTCGAGTTAAAATTGCTAAGTTATCCCCCATTTAGTTCCGACCTATCACCTTCCGATTACTTTCTAGTTTCTCCATTATTAAACGATAAAATGCGTGGTGTGCGATTTGGAATTGCCGTAGATGCTGTGGAAAGCTTCAAAAACCTTGTTTCTCAAGTGACTCAAAAATTGTGGAATTTATGTTTTGAAAATTTATTTTACCGAATGCGTAATAATAAAAACAAATTTTGGTTACCGAACTTTATTTTATTAGACTGCAGAAATTTACGGGACTGCTCTCGTATAACGGCATCAAAGTAACAAGCAAATAAATTTATGCGTAAGAGTTATGTCTGTACGTAAATTCATGTCTTCATAGGTATACGTATTGACGATAGTTGGTTGGGGGGGCTGGCCCTCCCCAGCCAAAAATCCTAGTTACGCCAATGCACTCAAGTTTAACTTTTTGTCAGGAATGTGGATTTAGTTGCCAAGGCCGTAGGGCCAAAAAAATAGTAGTTTGTATACCAAGGTACTGAAGTTTAACTCTTTATCACAAATGTGGATTAAGTTGCCGAGGCCCGTAGGGCCAAGGCAAATAAACCACATGAGGCATTAAAATGAACTTCAGTACCGAGGGGTAAATTTTTTTTAATCGAAAAATTACAACATTTTAATCAACTTTTCTAGGTTATGTTGACATCGATTACTTTTTCCTGTTGTCCCGCCTCCTAAAAAAAGGCGTGAAACAATGGATTACTTCACTGCCGATTTCTCATATTTTAATGACGATTTCGGCGTTCTTCACTGCCGAATAAAACAAAAAGTAATGACTTTTAAGACAGTTGCGAAAAATAGTAATTTATATACTTACCAAGGCACTGAATTTTAGCTTTTTATCACGAATGTGGATTTAGTGCATCCTTCACTGACGATTTAAGAAAAAATAGTAGTTTGTATACCAAAGTACTGAAGTTTAGCTTTTTATCACAAATGTGGATTTAGTGTGTTCTTCACTGACGATTTAAAAAAATAGTAGTTTGTATACCAAAGTGCTGAAGTTTAACGTTTTATCACGAATGTGGATTTAGTTGCCAAAGCCCGTAGAGCCTAAGCAAATAAATCACATGCGGAATTAAAATGAACTTCAGTACCGACGGGTAAAAATTACAACATTTGTGGATTTAGTGAGTTCTTCACTGACGATTTAAAAAAATAGTAGTTTGTATACCAAGGCACTGAAGTTTAGATTTTTATCACGAATGTGGATTTAGTTGTCGAGGCCCGTAGGGCCTAGGCAAATAAACCACATGAGGAATTAAAATGAACTTCAGTACCGAGGGGTAAATTTTTTAAATCGAAAATTACAACCTTTGATCAACTTTTCTAGGTTATGTTGACATCGGCAACGTTTCCTATCGCTCTGCCACCTACAGAAAGGAGTAAAATAATGGATTCCTTCACTACCGATTTCTCATATTTTAATGACGATTTCGGCATTCTTCACTAACGAATTAAAAAAAAAATTATGACTTTTAAGACAGTTGCAAAAAATAGTAATTTGTATATCTACCAAGGCACTGAAGTTTACCTTTTTATCAAGGATGTGGATTTAGTGCATTCTTCACTGACGATTTAAAAAAAATAGTAGTTTGTATACCAAAGTGCTGAAGTTTAACGTTTTATCACGAATGTGGATTTAGTGTGTTCTTCACTGACGATTTAAAAAAATAGTAGTTTGTATACCAAGGCACTGAAGTTTAGATTTTTATCACGAATGTGGATTTAGTTGTCGAGGCCCGTAGGGCCTAGGCAAATAAACCACATGAGGAATTAAAATGAACTTCAGTACCGAGGGGTACATTTTTTAAATCGAAAATTACAACCTTTGATCAACTTTTCTAGGTTATGTTGACATCGGCAACGTTTCCTATCGCCCTGCCACCTACAGAAAGGAGTAAAATAATGGATTCCTTTACTACCGATTTCTCATATTTTAATGACGATTTCGGCATTCTTCACTAACGAATTAAAAAAAAATTATGACTTTTAAGACAGTTGCAAAAAATAGTAATTTGTATATCTACCAAGGCACTGAAGTTTACCTTTTTATCAAGGATGTGGATTTAGTGCATTCTTCACTGACGATTTAAAAACAATAGTAGTTTGTATACCAAAGTGCTGAAGTTTAACGTTTTATCACGAATGTGGATTTAGTGTGTTCTTCACTGACGATTTAAAAAAATAGTAGTTTGTATACCAAGGCACTGAAGTTTACATTTTTATCACGAATGTGGATTTAGTTGTCGAGGCCCGTAGGGCCTAGGCAAATAAACCACATGAGGAATTAAAATGAACTTCAGTACCGAAGGGTACATTTTTTAAATCGAAAATTACAACCTTTGATCAACTTTTCTAGGTTATGTTGACATCGGCAACGTTTCCTATCGCCCTGCCACCTACAGAAAGGAGTAAAATAATGGATTCCTTCACTACCGATTTCTCATATTTTAATGACGATTTCGGCATTCTTCACTAACGAATTAAAAAAAAATTATGACTTTTAAGACAGTTGCAAAAAATAGTAATTTATATATCTACCAAGGCACCGAAGTTTACCTTTTTATCAAGGATGTGGATTTAGTGCATTCTTTACTGACGATTTTAAAAAAATAGTAGTTTGTATACCAAAGTGCTGAAGTTTAACGTTTTATCACGAATGTGGATTTAGTTGCCGATGCCCGTAGAGCCTAAGCAAATAAATCACATGCGGAATTAAAATGAACTTCAGTACCGACGGGTAAAAATTACAACATTTGTGGATTTAGTGAGTTCGTCACTGACGATTTAAAAAAAATAGTAGTTTGTATACCAAGGCACTGAAGTTTAGCTTTTTATCAAGGATGTGGATTTAGTGTGTTCTTCACTGACGATTTAAAAAAAATAGTAATTTGTATACCAAGGCACTGAAGTTTAGCTTTTTATCACGAATGTGGATTTAGTGTGTTCTTTACTGCCGATTAAAAAAAAATAGTAGTTTGCATACCAAGGCACTGAAGTTTAGCTTTTCATCACGAATGTAGATTTAGTTGTCGAGGCCAGTAGGGCCTAGGCAAATAAACCACATCAGGAATTAAAATGAACTTCAGTACCGAGGGGGTACATTTTTTTTATCGAAAAATTGCAACATTTTAATCAACTTTTCTAGGTTAAGCTAACATCGGTTAACGTTTCCTGTCGCCCCGCCACTTACAAAAAGGCGTGAAACAATGGATTACTTCACTGCCGATTTCTCATATTTTAATGACGATTTCGGCGTTCTTCACTGCCGAATAAAACAAAAAGTAATGACTTTTAAGACAGTTGCGAAAAATAGTAATTTATATACTTACCAAGGCACTGAATTTTAGCTTTTTATCACGAATGTGAATTTAGTACATCCTTCACTGACGATTTAAGAAAAAATAGTAGTTTGTATACCAAAGTACTGAAGTTTAGCTTTTTATCACAAATGTGGATTTAGTGTGTTCTTCACTGACGATTTAAAAAAATAGTAGTTTGTATACCAAGGCACTGAAGTTTAGATTTTTATCACGAATGTGGATTTAGTTGTCGAGGCCTAGGCAAATAAACCACATGAGGAATTAAAATGAACTTCAGTACCGAGGGGTACATTTTTGAAATCGAAAATTACAACCTTTGATCAACTTTTCTAGGTTATGTTGACATCGGCAACGTTTCCTATCGCCCTGCCACCTACAGAAAGGCGTAAAATAATGAATTCCTTCACTACCGATTTCTCATATTTTAATGACGATTTCGACATTCTTCACTAACGAATTAAAAAAAAATTATGACTTAAGACAGTCGCAAAAAATAGTAATTTGTATATCTACCAAGGCACTGAAGTTTACCTTTTTATCAAGGATGTGGATTTAGTGCATTCTTCACTGACGATTTTAAAAAAATAGTAGTTTGTATACCAAAGTGCTGAAGTTTAACGTTTTATCACGAATGTGGATTTAGTTGCCGATGCCCGTAGAGCCTAAGCAAATAAATCACATGCGGAATTAAAATGAACTTCAGTACCGACGGGTAAAAATTACAACATTTGTGGATTTAGTGAGTTCTTCACTGACGATTTTAAAAAAATAGTAGTTTGTATACCAAGGCACTGAAGTTTAGCTTTTTATCACGATTGTGGATTTAGTGTGTTCGTCACTGACGATTTAAAAAAAATAGTAGTTTGTATACCAAGGCACTGAAGTTCAGCTTTTTATCAAGAATGTGGATTTAGTGTGTTCTTCACTGACGGTTTAAAAAAAATAGTAATTTGTATACCAAGGCACTGAAGTTTAGCTTTTTATCACGAATGTGGATTTAGTGTGTTCTTTACTGCCGATTGAAAAAAAATAGTAGTTTGCATACCAAGGCACTGAAGTTTAGCTTTTCATCACGAATGTAGATTTAGTTGTCGAGGCCAGTAGGGCCTAGGCAAATAAATTACATGAGGAATTAAAATGAACTTCAGCACCGAGGGGTACATTTTTTTATCGAAAAATTACAACATTTTAATCAACTTTTCTAGGTTAAGCTAACATCGGTTAACGTTTCCTGTCGCCCCGCCACTTACAAAAAGGCGTGAAACAATGGATTACTTCACTGCCGATTTCTCATATTTTAATGACGATTTCGGCATTCTTCAATGTCGAATTAAAAAAAAGTAATGATTTTTAAGACAGTTGCGAAAAATGGTAATTTGTATACCTACCAAAGCAGCGAAGTTTTGCTTTTTATTACGAATGTGGATTTAGTGTGTTCTTCACTGACGATTTAAAAAATATAGTAGTTTGTATACTAAGGCACTGAAGTTTAGCTTTTTTATCACAAATGTGGATTTAGTTGTCGAGGCCCGTAGAGCCTAGGCAAATAAACCACATGAGAAATTAAAATGAACTTCAGTACCGAGGGGTACATTTTTTTTATCGAAAAATTTTTTTAATCAACTTTTCTAGGTTATGCTAACATCGGTTAACGTTTCCTGTCGCCCCGCCACCTACAAAAAGGCGTGAAACAATGGATTACTTCACTGCTGATTTCTCATATTTTAATGACGATTTCGGCGTTCTTCACTGCAGAATTTAAAAAAAAGTTATGATTTTTAAGACAGTTGCGAAAAGTGGTAATTTGTATACCTACCAAGGCACTGAAGTTTAGCTTTTTATCACAAATGTGATTTAGTGTGTTCTTCACTGACGATTTAAAAAAATAGTAGTTTGTATACCAAGGCACTGAAGTTTAGCATTTTTATCACAAATGTGGATTTAGTTGTCGAGGCCCGTAGAGCCTAGGCAAATAAACACATGAGATATTAAAATGAACTTCAGTACCGAATGGTAAACTATTTTTTTATCGAAAAATTACAACATTTTAATCAACTTTTCTAGGTTATGCTGACATCGGTTAACGTTTCCTGTCGCCCCACCACCTACAAAAAGGCGTGAAACAATGGATTACTTCACTGCCGATTTCTCATATTTTAATGACGATTTCGGCGTTCTTCACTGCCGAATTTTTAAAAAAAGTAATGATTTTAAAGACATTTGTGAAAAATAGTAATTTGTATACCAACCAAGGCACTGAAGTTTACCTTTTTATCACGGATGTGGATTTAGTGCATTCTTCACTGAAGCTTTAAAAAAAATAGTAGTTTGTATACAAAAGTACTGAAGTTTAACGTTTTATCACGAATGTGGATTTAGTTGTCGAGACCCTAGGGCCTAGGCAAATAAACCACATGAGGGATTAAAATGAACTTTAGTACCAACGGATACATTTTTTTAAATCGAAAAACTACAACATTTTAATCAACTTTTCTAGGTTATGTTGACATCGGTCACTGTTTCATGTTGCCCCGCCACCTACAAAAATGCGTGAAACAATGGATTACTTCACTGCAGATTTCTCATATTTTAATGACGATTTCGGCGTTCTTCACTGCCGAATAAAACGAAAAGTAATAACTTTTAAGACTGTTGCAAAAAATGGTAATTTATATACCAAGTCACTGAATTTTAGCTTTTTATCACGAATGTGGATTTAGTGCATTCTTGACTGACGATAAAAAAAAATAGTAGTTTGTATACCAAAGTACTGAAGTTTAACTTTTTATCACGAATATGTATTTAGTTGCCGAGGCCCATTGGGCCTAGGCAAATAAAACACATGAGGAATTAAAATGAACTTCAGTACCGACGGGTACATTTTTTTATCGAAAAATTACATTTTAATCAACTTTCCTAGGTTATGCTAACATCGGTTAACGTTTTCTGTCGCCCCGCCATGGTAATTTATATACCAAGTCACTGAATTTTAGCTTTTTATCACGAATGTGGATTTAGTGCATTCTTGACTGACGATAAAAAAAAATAGTAGTTTGTATACCAAAGTACTGAAGTTTAACTTTTTATCACGAATATGTATTTAGTTGCCGAGGCCCATTGGGCCTAGGCAAATAAAACACATGAGGAATTAAAATGAACTTCAGTACCGACGGGTACATTTTTTTATCGAAAAATTACATTTTAATCAACTTTCCTAGGTTATGCTAACATCGGTTAACGTTTTCTGTCGCCCCGCCATCTACAAAAAGGCGTGAAACAATGGCTTTCTTCACTGCCGATTTCTCATATTTTAATGACGATTTCGGCGTTCTTCACTACCGAATTTTTAAAAAAGTAATGATTTTAAAGACTGTTGTGAAAAATAGTAATTTGTATACCTACCAAGGCACTGAAGTTTACCTTTTTATCACGGATGTGGATTTAGTGCATTCTTCACTGAAGATTAAAAAAAAATAGTAGTTTGTATACAAAAGCACTGAAGTTTAACGTTTTATCACGAATGTGGATTTAGTTGTCGAGTGCCGTAGAGCCTAGGCAAATAAACCACATGAGAAATTAAAATGAACTTCAGTACCGAGGTGTAAATTTTTTTTATCGAAAAATTACAACATTTTAATCAACTTTTCTAGGTTATGCTAACATCGGTTAACGTTTCCTGTCGCCCCGCCACCTACAAAAAGGTGTGAAACAATGTATTACTTCACTGCCGATTTCTCATATTTTAATGACGATTACGGCGTTCTTCACTGCCGAATTTAAAAAAAGTAATGATTTTAAAGACAGTTGCAAAAAATTGTAATTTGTATACCTACCAAGGCACTGAAGTTTAGCTTTTAATCACGAACGTGGATTTAGTGTGTTATTTACTGACGATTTAAAAAAAATAGTAGTTTGTGTACCAAGGCACTGAAGTTTAGCTTTTTATCACGAATATGGATTTAGTGTCGAGGCTCGTAGAGCCTAGGCAAATAAACCACATGAGGAATTAAACTGAAGTTCAGTACCGAGGGGTACATTTTTTTTTATCGAAAAATTACAACATTTTCATCAACTCTTCTAGGTTATGCTAACATCGGTTAACGTTTCCTGTCGCCCCGCCACCTACAAAAAGGCGTGATAACAATGGACTACTTCACTGCCGAATAAAACAAAAAGTAATGACTTTTAAGACAGTTGCGAAAAATAGTAATTTATATACCTACCAAGGCACTGAATTTTAGCTTTTTATCACGAATGCAGATTTAGTGTGTTCTTCACTGACAATTTAAAAAAAATAGTAGTTTGTATACCAAGGCACTAAAGTTTAGCTTTTTATCACGAATGTGGATTTGGTGTGTTCTTCAGTGACGATTTAAAAAAAAATAGTAGTTTGTATACCAAGGCACTGAAGTTTAGCTTTTATCACGAATGTGGATTTAGTGTGTTCTTCACTGACGATTTACAAAAAATAGTGGTTTGTATACCAAGGCACTGAAGTTTAGCTTTTTATCAAGAATGTGGAGTTAGTGTGTTCTTCACTGACGATTTAAAAAAAATAGTAGTTTGTATACCAAGGCACTGAAGTTTAGCTTTTTATCACGAATGTGGATTTAGTGTGTTCTTCACTAACGATTTAACAAAACATCGGTTAACGTTTCCTGTCGCCCCGCCACTACAAAAAGGCGTGAAACAATGGATTACTTCACTGCTGATTTCTCATATTTTAATGACGATTTCGGCGTTCTTCACTGCAGAATTTAAAAAAAAGTAATGATTTTTAAGACAGTTGCGAAAAGTGGTAATTTGTATACCTACCAAGGCACTGAAGTTTAGCTTTTTATCACAAATGTGATTTGGTGTGTTCTTCACTGACGATTTAAAAAAATAGTAGTTTGTATACCAAGGCACTGAAGTTTAGCATTTTTATCACAAATGTGGATTTAGTTGTCGAGGCCCGTAGAGCCTAGGCAAATAAACCACATGAGATATTAAAATGAACTTCAGTACCGATTGGCAAATTTTTTTTTATCGAAAAATTACAACATTTTAATCAACTTTTCTAGGTTATGCTGACATCGGTTAACGTTTCCTGTCGCCCCACCACCTACAAAAAGGCGTGAAACAATGGATTACTTCACTGCCGATTTCTCATATTTTAATGACGATTTCGGCGTTCTTCACTGCCGAATTTTTAAAAAAAGTAATGATTTTAAAGACAGTTGTGAAAAATAGTAATTTGTATACCAACCAAGGCACTGAAGTTTACCTTTTTATCACGGATGTGGATTTAGTGCATTCTTCACTGAAGATTTAAAAAAAATAGTAGTTTGTATTCCAAAGTACTGAAGTTTAACTTTTTATCACGAATATGTATTTAGTTGCCGAGGCCCATTGGGCCTAGGCAAATAAACCACATGAGGAATTAAAATGAACTTCAGTACCGACGGGTACATTTTTTTATCGAAAAATTACAACATTTTAATCAACTTTCCTAGGTTATGCTAACATCGGTTAACGTTTTCTGTCGCCCCGCCACCTACAAAAAGGCGTGAAACAATGGATTTCTTCACTGCCGATTTCTCATATTTTAATGACGATTTCGGCGTTCTTCACTGCCGAATTAAAAAAAAGTAATGATTTTTAAGAGAGTTGCGAAAAGTGGTAATTTGTATACCTACCAAGGCACTGAAGTTTAGCTTTTTATCACAAATGTGGATTTAGTGTGTTCTTCACTGACGATTTAAAAAAATAGTAGTTTGTATACCAAGGCACTGAAGTTTAGCTTTTTTATCACAAATGTGGATTTAGTTGTCGAGGCCCGTAGAGCCTAGGCAAATAAACCACATGAGATATTAAAATGAACTTCAGTACCGATTGGTAATTTTTTTTTTTTATCGAAAAATTACATCATTTTAATCAACTTTTCTAGGTTATGCTAACATCGGTTAACGTTTCCTGTCGCCCCACCACCTACAAAAAGACTTGAAACAATGGATTACTTCACTGCCGATTTCTCATATTTTAATGACGATTTCGGCGTTCTTCACTGCCGAATTTTTAAAAAAGTAATGATTTTAAAGACAGTTGTGAAAAATAGTAATTTGTATACCTACCAAGGCACTGAAGTTTACCTTTTTATCACGAATGTGGATTTAGTGTGTTCTTCACTGACGATTTAACAAAAATAGTAGTTTGTATACCAAGGCACTGAAGTTTAGCTTTTTATCACGAATGTGGATTTAGTGTGTTCTTCACTGACGATTTAAAAAAAATAGTAGTTTGTATACCAAGGCACTGAAGTTTAGCTTTTTATCACGAATGTGGATTTAGTGTGTTCTTAACTGACGATTTAAAAAAAATAGTAGTTGTATACCAAGGCACTGAAGTTTAGCTTTTTATCACGAATGTGGATTTAGTGTGTTCTTCACTGACGATTTAAAAAAATTGTAGTTTGTATACCAAGGCACTGAAGTTTAGCTTTTTATCGCGAATGTGTATTTAGTGTGTTATTCACTGACGATTTAAAAAAAATAATGGTTTGTATACCAAGGCACTGAAGTTTAGCTTTTTATCGCTAATGTGTATTTAATGTGTTCTTCACTGACGATTTACAAAAAATAATGGTTTGTATACCAAGGCACTGAAGTTTAGCTTTTAATCGCAAATGTGTATTTAGTGTGTTATTCACTGACGATTTAAAAAAAATAGTAGTTTGCATACCAAGATACTGAAGTTTAGATTTTTATCACGAATGTGGATTTAGTTGTCGAGGCCCGTAGGGCCTAGGCAAATAAACCATATGAGGAATTAAAATGAACTTCAGTACCGAGGGGTTCATTTTTTTAATCGAAAAATTACAACATTTTAATCAACTTTTCTAGGTTATGCTGACATCGGTTAACGTTTCCTGTCGCCCCGCCATCTACAAAAAGGCGTGAAACAATGGATTACTTCACTGCCGATTCCTCATATTTTAATGACGATTTCGGCATTCTTCACTGCCGAATTTAAAAAAAAGTAATGATTTTTAAGACAGTTGCGAAAAATGGTAATTTGTATACCTACCAAGGCACCGAAGTTTAGCTCTTTATCACGAATGTGGATTTAGTGTGTTCTTCACTGACGATTTAAAAAAAATAGTAGTTTGTATACCAAGGCACTAAAGTTTAGCTTTTTTATCACAAATGTGGATTTAGTTGTCGAGGCCCGTAGATCCTAGGCAAATAAACCACATGAGGAATTAAAATGAACTTCAGTACCGAAAGGTAAATTTTTTTTATCGAAAAATTACAACATTTTAATCAACTTTTCTATGTTATGCTGACATCGGTTAACGTTTCCTGTCGCCCCACCACCTACAAAAAGGCGTGAAACAATGGATTACTTCACTGCCGATTTCTCATATTTTAATGACGATTTCGGCATTCTTCACTTTTAAAAAAAATTAATGATTTTAAAGACAGTTGCGAAAAATAGTAATTTGTATACCTACCAAGGCAGTGAAGTTTACCTTTTTATCACGGATGTGGATTTAGTGCATTCTTCACTGAAGATTTAAAAGAAAAATAGTAGTTTGTATACAAAAGTACTGAAGTTTAACGTTTTATCACGAATGTGGATTTAGTTGCGTCGAGGCCCGTAGGGCCTAGGCAAATAAACCACATGAGGAATTAAAATGAACTTCAGTACCGAGGGGTACATTTTTTTATCGTAAAATTACAACATTTTAATCAACTTTTCTAGGTTATGCTAACATCGGTTAACGTTTCCTGTCGCCCCGCCGCCTACAAAAAGGCGTGAAACAATGGATTACTTCACTGCCGATTTATCATATTTTAATGACGATTTCGGCGTTCTTCACTGCCGAATTACAAAAAAAGTAATGATTTTTAAGACAGTTGCGAAAAGTGGTATTTTGTATACCTACCAAGGCACTGAAGTTTAGCATTTTTATCACAAATGTGGATTTGGTTGTCGAGGCCCGTAGAGCCTAGGCAAATAAACCACATGAGAAATTAAAATGAACTTCAGTACCGAGGGGTAAATTTTTTTTTTATTGAAAAATTACAACATTTTAATCAACTTTTCTAGGTTATGCTGACATCGGTTAACGTTTCCTGTCGCCCCACCATCTACAAAAAGGCGTGAAACAATGGATTACTTCACTGCCGATTTCTCATATTTTAATGACGATTTCGGCGTTCTTCACTGCCGAATTTTTAAAAAAAGTAATGATTTTAAAGACAGTTGCGAAAAATAGTAATTTGTATACCTACCAAGGCACTGAAGTTTACCTTTTTATCACGGATGTGGATTTAGTGCATTCTTCACTGAAGATTTTAAAAAAATAGTAGTTTGTATACAAAAGTACTGAAGTTTAACGTTTTATCACGAATGTGGATTTAGTTGTCGAGACCCCTAGGGCCTAGGCAAATAAACCACATGAGGGATTAAAATGAACTTCAGTACCGACGGGTACATTTTTTTTTAATCGAAAAACTACAACATTTTAATCAACACTTTTCTAGGTTATCTTGACATCGGTTACTGTTTCCTGTTGCCCCGTCACCTACAAAAAGGCGTGAAACAATGGATTACTTCACTGCCGAATAAAACAAAATGTAATGACTTTTAAGACAGTTGCGAAAAATAGTAATTTATATACCTACCAAGGCACTGAATTTTAGCTATTTATCACGAATGTGGATTTAGTGCATCCTTCACTGACGTTTTAAAAGAAATAGTAGTTTCTATACCAAAGTACTGAAGTTTAACGTTTTATCACGAATGTGCATTTAGTTGCCGAGGCCCCTAGGGCCTAGGCAAATAAACCACATGAGGGATTAAAATGAACTTCAGTATCGAGGGGTACATTTTTTTAAATGGAAAAATTACAACATTTTAATCAACTTTTCTAGGTTATTTTGACATCGGTTACTGTTTCCTATTGCCCCGCCACCTACAAAAAGGCGTGAAACAATGGATTACTTCACTGCCGATTTCTCATATTTTAATGACAATTTCGGCGTTCTTCACTGACGCTTTCGGTGTTCTTCACTGCCGAATAAAACAAAAAGGAATGACTTTTAAGACAGTTGCTAAAAATAGTAATTTCTATACCAAGGCACTGAATTTTAGCTTTTTATCACGAATGTGGATTTAGTGCATTCTTCACTGACGATTAAAGAAAATAGTAGTTTGTATACCAAAGTACTGAAGTTTAACTTTTTATCACAAATGTGGATTTAGTTGCCAAGGCCCGTAGGGCCTAGGCAAATAAACCACATCAGGAATTAAAATGAACTTCAGTACCGACGGGTACATTTTTTTAAATCGAAAAATTACAACCTTTAATCAACCTTTCTAGGTTATGTTGACATCGGTTAACGTTTCCTGTCGCCCCGCCACCTACAGAAAGGCGTAAAATAATGGATTCCTTCACTACAGATTTCTCATATTTTAATGACGACTTCGGCATTCTTCACTGCCGAATTAAAAAAAAAGTAATGACTTTTAAGACAGTTGCCAAAAATAGTAATTTGTATACCTACCAAGGCACTGAAGTTTGCCTTTTTATCAAGGATGTGGATTCAGTGCATTGTTCACTGACAATTTAAAAAAAATAGTAGTTTGTATACAAAAGTACTGAAGTTTAACGTTTTATCACGAATGTGGATTTAGTTGTCGAGGCCCCTAGGGCCTAGGCAAATAAACACATGAGGAATTCAAATGAACTTCAGTACCGAGGGGTACATTTCTTTTAATCGAAAAATTACAACATTTTAATCAACTTTTCTAGGTTATCTTGACATCGGTTACTGTTTCCTGTTGCCCCGCCACCTACAAAAAGGCGTGAAACAATGGATTACTTCACTGCCGAATAAAACAAAAAGTAATGACTTTTAAGACAGTTGCGAAAAATAGTAATTTATATACCTACCAAGGCACTGAATTTTAGCTTTTTATCACGAATGTGGATTTAGTGTGTTCTTCACTGACGATTTAAAAAAAAATAGTAGTTTCTATACCAAGGCACTGAAGTTTAGCTTTTTATCACGAATGTGGATTTAGCGTGTTCTTCACTGACGATTTAAAAAAAAATAGTAGTTTGTATACCAAGGCACTGAAGTTTAGCTTTTTATCACGAATGTGGATTTAGTGAGTTCTTCACTGACGATTTAAAAAAAATAGTAGTTTGTATACCAAGTCACTGAAGTTTAGCTTTTTATCACGGATGTGGATTTAGTGTGTTCTTCACTGACGATTAAAAAAAAATAGTAGTTTGTATACCAAGGCACTGAAGTTTAGCTTTTTATCACGAATGTGGATTTAGTGTGTTCTTCACTGACGATTTAAAAAAAATAGTAGTTTGTATACCAAGTCACTGAAGTTTAGCTTTTTATCACGGATGTGGATTTAGTGTGTTCTTCACTGACGATTTAAAAAAATAGTAGTTTGTATACCAAGTCACTGAAGTTTAGCTTTTTATCACGGATGTGGATTTAGTGTGTTCTTCACTGACGTTTAAAAAAAATAGTAGTTTGTATTCCAAGGCACTGAAGTTTAGCTTTTTATCACGAATGTGGATTTAGTGAGTTCTTCACTGACGATTTAAAAAAAATAGTAGTTTGTATACCAAGTCACTGAAGTTTAGCTTTTTATCGCGGATGTGGATTTAGTGTGTTCTTCACTGACGATTAAAAAAAAATAGTAGTTTGTATACCAAGGCACTGAAGTTTAGCTTTTTATTACGAATATGGATTTAGTGTGTTCTTCACTGACGATTTTTAAAAAATAGTAGTTTGTATACCAAGTCACTGAAGTTTAGCTTTTTATCACGATTGTGGATTTAGTGTGTTCTTCACTGACGATTTAAAAAAATAGTAGCTTATATACCAAGGCACTAAAGTTTAATTTTTTACCACAAATGTGGATTTAGTTGGCGAGGCCCGTAGGGCCTAGGAATATAAACCACATAAGAGATTAAAATGAACTTCAGTACCGAGGGGTACATTTTTTTTATAGAAAAAATACAACATTTTAATCAACTTTTCTATGTTATGCTGACATCGGTTAACGTTTCCTGTCGCCCCGCCACCTACAAAAAGGCGTGAAATAATGGATTACTTCATTGCCAATTTCTTATATTTTAATGACGATTTTGGCGTTCTTCACTGCCGAATTAAAAAAAAAAGTAATGACTAATGACTAATTTGTATACCTACCAAGGCACTGAATTTTAACTTTTTACAACAAATGTGGATTTAGTTGGCGAGGCCCGTAGGGCCTAGGCAAATACACCACATGAGGGATTAAAATGAATTTCAGTACCGAGGGGTGTGTTCTTCACTGACGATTTAAAAAAAATAGTAGTTTGTATACCAAGGCACTGAAGTTTAGCTTTTTATCACGGATGTGGATTTAGTGTGTTCTTCACTGACGATTTAAAAAAAAGTAGTTTTGTATACCAAGGCACTGAAGTTTAGCTTTTTATCACAAATGTGGATTTAGTGTGGACTTCACTGACGATTTAAAAAAAATAGTAGTTTGTATACCAAGGCACTGAAGTTTAGCTTTTTATCACGAATGTGGATTTAGTGTGTTCTTCACTGACGATTTAAAAAAAATAGTAGTTTATATACCAAGGCACTGAAGTTTAACTTTTTACCACAAATGTGGATTTAGTTGGCGAGGCCCGTAGGGCCTAGGAATATAAACCACATGAGAGATTAAAATGAATTTCAGTACCGAGGGGTGTGTTCTTCACTGACGATTTAAAAAAAATAGTAGTTTGTATACCAAGGCACTGAAGTTTAGCTTTTTATCACGAATGTGGATTTTGTGTGTTCTTCACTGACGATTTAAAAAAAATAGTAGTTTGTATACCAAGGCACTGAAGTTTAGCTTTTTATCACGAATGTGGATTTAGTGTGTTCTTCACTGACGATTTAAAAAAAATAGTAGTTTGTATACCAAGGCACTGAAGTTTAGCTTTTTATCAAGAATGTGGATTTAGTGTGTTCTTCACTGACGATTAAAAAAAAAATAGTAGTTTGTATACCAAGGCACTGAAGTTTAGCTTTTTATCACGAATGTGGATTTAGTGTGTTCTTCACTGACGATTTAAAAAAAATAGTAGTTTGTATACCAAGTCACTGAAGTTTAGCTTTTTATCACGGATGTGGATTTAGTGTGTTCTTCACTGACGATTTAAAAAAATAGTAGTTTGTATACCAAGTCACTGAAGTTTAGCTTTTTATCACGGATGTGGATTTAGTGTGTTCTTCACTGACGTTTAAAAAAAATAGTAGTTTGTATTCCAAGGCACTGAAGTTTAGCTTTTTATCACGAATGTGGATTTAGTGTGTTCTTCACTGACGATTTAAAAAAAAATAGTAGTTTGTATACCAAGTCACTGAAGTTTAGCTTTTTATCGCGGATGTGGATTTAGTGTGTTCTTCACTGACGATTAAAAAAAAATAGTAGTTTGTATACCAAGGCACTGAAGTTTAGCTTTTTATCACGAATATGGATTTAGTGTGTTCTTCACTGACGATTTTAAAAAAATAGTAGTTTGTATACCAAGTCACTGAAGTTTAGCTTTTTATCACGATTGTGGATTTAGTGTGTTCTTCACTGACGATTTAAAAAAATAGTAGCTTATATACCAAGGCACTAAAGTTTAATTTTTTACCACAAATGTGGATTTAGTTGGCGAGGCCCGTAGGGCCTAGGAATATAAACCACATAAGAGATTAAAATGAACTTCAGTACCGAGGGGTACATTTTTTTTATAGAAAAAATACAACATTTTAATCAACTTTTCTATGTTATGCTGACATCGGTTAACGTTTCCTGTCGCCCCGCCACCTACAAAAAGGCGTGAAATAATGGATTACTTCATTGCTAATTTCTTATATTTTAATGACGATTTTGGCGTTCTTCACTGCCGAATTAAAAAAAAAAGTAATGACTAATGACTAATTTGTATACCTACCAAGGCACTGAATTTTAACTTTTTACAACAAATGTGGATTTAGTTGGCGAGGCCCGTAGGGCCTAGGCAAATACACCACATGAGGGATTAAAATGAATTTCAGTACCGAGGGGTGTGTTCTTCACTGACGATTTAAAAAAAATAGTAGTTTGTATACCAAGGCACTGAAGTTTAGCTTTTTATCACGGATGTGGATTTAGTGTGTTCTTCACTGACGATTTAAAAAAAAGTAGTTTTGTATACCAAGGCACTGAAGTTTAGCTTTTTATCACAAATGTGGATTTAGTGTGTTCTTCACTGACGATTTAAAAAAAATAGTAGTTTGTATACCAAGGCACTGAAGTTTAGCTTTTTATCACGAATGTGGATTTAGTGTGTTCTTCACTGACGATTTAAAAAAAATAGTAGTTTATATACCAAGGCACTGAAGTTTAACTTTTTACCACAAATGTGGATTTAGTTGGCGAGGCCCGTAGGGCCTAGGAATATAAACCACATGAGAGATTAAAATGAATTTCAGTACCGAGGGGTGTGTTCTTCACTAACGATTTAAAAAAAATAGTAGTTTGTATACCAAGGCACTGAAGTTTAGCTTTTTATCACGAATGTGGATTTTGTGTGTTCTTCACTGACGATTTAAAAAAAATAGTAGTTTGTATACCAAGGCACTGAAGTTTAGCTTTTTATCACGAATGTGGATTTAGTGTGTTCTTCACTGACGATTTAAAAAAAATAGTAGTTTGTATACCAAGGCACTGAAGTTTAGCTTTTTATCAAGAATGTGGATTTAGTGTGTTCTTCACTGACGATTTAAAAAAAATAGTAGTTTATATACCAAGGCACTGAAGTTTAGCTTTTTATCACGAATGTGGATTTAGTGTGTTCTTCACTGACGATTTAAAAAAAACAGTAGTTTATATACCAAGCCACTGAAGTTTAGCTTTTTATCACGAATGTGGATTTAGTGTGTTCTTCACTGACGATTTAAAAAAAATAGTAGTTTATATACCAAGGCACTGAAGTTTAGCTTTTTATCACGAATGTGGATTTAGTGTGTTCCTCACTGACGATTTAAAAAAAATAGTAGTTTGCATACCAAGGCACTGAAGTTTAGCTTTTCATCACGAATGTAGATTTAGTTGTCGAGGCCCGTAGGGCCTAGGCAAATAAACCACATGAGGAATTAAAATGAACTTCAGTACCGAGGGGTACATTTTTTTATCGAAAAATTACAACATTTTATTCAACTTTTCTAGGTTATGCTAACATCGGTTAACGTTTCCTGTCGCCCCGCCACCTACAAAAAGGCGTGAAACAATGGATTACTTCACTGCCGATTTATCATATTTTAATGACGATTTCGGCGTTCTTCACTGCCGAATTACAAAAAAAGTAATGATTTTTAAGACAGTTGCGAAAAGTGGTATTTTGTATACCTACCAAGGCACTGAAGTTTAGCATTTTTATCACAAATGTGGATTTGGTTGTCGAGGCCCGTAGAGCCTAGGCAAATAAACCACATGAGAAATTAAAATGAACTTCAGTACCGAGGGGTAAATTTTTTTTTTATTGAAAAATTACAACATTTTAATCAACTTTTCTAGGTTATGCTGACATCGGTTAACGTTTCCTGTCTCCCCACCATCTACAAAAAGGCGTGAAACAATGGATTACTTCACTGCCGATTTCTCATATTTTAATGACGATTTCGGCGTTCTTCACTGCCGAATTTTTAAAAAAGTAATGATTTTAAAGACAGTTGCGAAAAATAGTAATTTGTATACCTACCAAGGCACTGAAGTTTACCTTTTTATCACGGATGTGGATTTAGTGCATTCTTCACTGAAGATTTTAAAAAAATAGTAGTTTGTATACAAAAGTACTGAAGTTTAACGTTTTATCACGAATGTGGATTTAGTTGTCGAGACCCCTAGGGCCTAGGCAAATAAACCACATGAGGGATTAAAATGAACTTCAGTACCGACGGGTACATTTTTTTTTTATCGAAAAACTACAACATTTTAATCAACACTTTTCTAGGTTATCTTGACATCGGTTACTGTTTCCTGTTGCCCCGTCACCTACAAAAAGGCGTGAAACAATGGATTACTTCACTGCCGAATAAAACAAAATGTAATGACTTTTAAGACAGTTGCGAAAAATAGTAATTTATATCCCTACCAAGGCACTGAATTTTAGCTACTTATCACGAATGTGGATTTAGTGCATCCTTCACTGACGTTTTAAAAGAAATAGTAGTTTCTATACCAAAGTACTGAAGTTTAACGTTTTATCACGAATGTGGATTTAGTTGCCGAGGCCCCTAGGGCCTAGGCAAATAAACCACATGAGGGATTAAAATGAACTTCAGTATCGAGGGGTACATTTTTTTAAATGGAAAAATTACAACATTTTAATCAACTTTTCTAGGTTATTTTGACATCGGTTACTGTTTCCTATTGCCCCGCCACCTACAAAAAGGCGTGAAACAATGGATTACTTCACTGCCGATTTCTCATATTTTAATGACAATTTCGGCGTTCTTCACTGACGCTTTCGGTGTTCTTCACTGCCGAATAAAACAAAAAGGAATGACTTTTAAGACAGTTGCTAAAAATAGTAATTTCTATACCAAGGCACTGAATTTTAGCTTTTTATCACGAATGTGGATTTAGTGCATTCTTCACTGACGATTAAAGAAAATAGTAGTTTGTATACCAAAGTACTGAAGTTTAACTTTTTATCACAAATGTGGATTTAGTTGCCAAGGCCCGTAGGGCCTAGGCAAATAAACCACATCAGGAATTAAAATGAACTTCAGTACCGACGGGTACATTTTTTTAAATCGAAAAATTACAACCTTTCTAGGTTATGTTGACATCGGTTAACGTTTCCTGTCGCCCCGCCACCTACAGAAAGGCGTAAAATAATGGATTCCTTCACTACAGATTTCTCATATTTTAATGACGACTTCGGCATTCTTCACTGCCGAATTAAAAAAAAGTAATGACTTTTAAGACAGTTGCCAAAAATAGTAATTTGTATACCTACCAAGGCACTGAAGTTTGCCTTTTTATCAAGGATGTGGATTCAGTGCATTGTTCACTGACAATTTAAAAAAAATAGTAGTTTGTATACAAAAGTACTGAAGTTTAACGTTTTATCACGAATGTGGATTTAGTTGTCGAGGCCCCTAGGGCCTAGGCAAATAAACACATGAGGAATTCAAATGAACTTCAGTACCGAGGGGTACATTTCTTTTAATCGAAAAATTACAACATTTTAATCAACTTTTCTAGGTTATCTTGACATCGGTTACTGTTTCCTGTTGCCCCGCCACCTACAAAAAGGCGTGAAACAATGGATTACTTCACTGCCGAATAAAACAAAAAGTAATGACTTTTAAGACAGTTGCGAAAAATAGTAATTTATATACCTACCAAAGCACTGAATTTTAGCTTTTTATCACGAATGTGGATTTAGTGTGTTCTTCACTGACGATTTAAAAAAAAATAGTAGTTTCTATACCAAGGCACTGAAGTTTAGCTTTTTATCACGAATGTGGATTTAGCGTGTTCTTCACTGACGATTTAAAAAAAAATAGTAGTTTGTATACCAAGGCACTGAAGTTTAGCTTTTTATCACGAATGTGGATTTAGTGAGTTCTTCACTGACGATTTAAAAAAAATAGTAGTTTGTATACCAAGTCACTGAAGTTTAGCTTTTTATCACGGATGTGGATTTAGTGTGTTCTTCACTGACGATTAAAAAAAATAGTAGTTTATATACCAAGGCACTGAAGTTTAGCTTTTTATCACGAATGTGGATTTAGTGTGTTCTTCACTGACGATTTAAAAAAAATAGTAGTTTGTATACCAAGTCACTGAAGTTTAGCTTTTTATCACGGATGTGGATTTAGTGTGTTCTTCACTGACGATTTAAAAAAAATAGTAGTTTGTATACCAAGTCACTGAAGTTTAGCTTTTTATCACGGATGTGGATTTAGTGTGTTCTTCACTGACGTTTAAAAAAAATAGTAGTTTGTATTCCAAGGCACTGAAGTTTAGCTTTTTATCACGAATGTGGATTTAGTGTGTTCTTCACTGACGATTTAAAAAAAATAGTAGTTTGTATACCAAGTCACTGAAGTTTAGCTTTTTATCGCGGATGTGGATTTAGTGTGTTCTTCACTGACGATTAAAAAAAAATAGTAGTTTGTATACCAAGGCACTGAAGTTTAGCTTTTTATCACAAATATGGATTTAGTGTGTTCTTCACTGACGATTTTAAAAAAATAGTAGTTTGTATACCAAGTCACTGAAGTTTAGCTTTTTATCACGATTGTGGATTTAGTGTGTTCTTCACTGACGATTTAAAAAAATAGTAGCTTATATACCAAGGCACTAAAGTTTAATTTTTTACCACAAATGTGGATTTAGTTGGCGAGGCCCGTAGGGCCTAGGAATATAAACCACATGAGAGATTAAAATGAACTTCAGTACCGAGGGGTACATTTTTTTTATAGAAAAATTACAACATTTTAATCAACTTTTCTATGTTATGCTGACATCGGTTAACGTTTCCTGTCGCCCCGCCACCTACAAAAAGGCGTGAAATAATGGATTACTTCATTGCCAATTTCTTATATTTTAATGACGATTTTGGCGTTCTTCACTGCCGAATTAAAAAAAAAAGTAATGACTAATGACTAATTTGTATACCTACCAAGGCACTGAATTTTAACTTTTTACCACAAATGTGGATTTAGTTGGCGAGGCCCGTAGGGCCTAGGCAAATACACCACATGAGGGATTAAAATGAATTTCAGTACCGAGGGGTGTGTTCTTCACTGACGATTTAAAAAAAAGTAGTTTTGTATACCAAGGCACTGAAGTTTAGCTTTTTATCACGGATGTGGATTTAGTGTGTTCTTCACTGACGATTTAAAAAAAAGTAGTTTTGTATACCAAGGCACTGAAGTTTAGCTTTTTATCACAAATGTGGATTTAGTGTGTTCTTCACTGACGATTTAAAAAAAATAGTAGTTTGTATACCAAGGCACTGAAGTTTAGCTTTTTATCACGAATGTGGATTTAGTGTGTTCTTCACTGACGATTTAAAAAAAATAGTAGTTTATATACCAAGGCACTGAAGTTTAACTTTTTACCACAAATGTGGATTCAGTTGGCGAGGCCCGTAGGGCCTAGGAATATAAACCACATGAGAGATTAAAATGAATTTCAGTACCGAGGGGTGTGTTCTTCACTGACGATTTAAAAAAAATAGTAGTTTGTATACCAAGGCACTGAAGTTTAGCTTTTTATCACGAATGTGGATTTTGTGTGTTCTTCACTGACGATTTAAAAAAAATAGTAGTTTGTATACCAAGGCACTGAAGTTTAGCTTTTTATCACGAATGTGGATTTAGTGTGTTCTTCACTGACGATTTAAAAAAAATAGTAGTTTGTATACCAAGGCACTGAAGTTTAGCTTTTTATCAAGAATGTGGATTTAGTGTGTTCTTCACTGACGATTTAAAAAAAATAGTAGTTTATATACCAAGGCACTGAAGTTTAGCTTTTTATCACGAATGTGGATTTAGTGTGTTCTTCACTGACGATTTAAAAAAAAAAGTAGTTTATATACCAAGGCACTGAAGTTTAGCTTTTTATCACGAATGTGGATTTAGTGTGTTCTTCACTGACGATTTAAAAAAAATAGTAGTTTATATACCAAGGCACTGAAGTTTAGCTTTTTATCACGAATGTGGATTTAGTGTGTTCTTCACTGACGATTTAAAAAAAATAGTAGTTTGCATACCAAGGCACTGAAGTTTAGCTTTTCATCACGAATGGAAATTTAGTTGTCGAGGCCCGTAGGGCCTAGGCAAATAAACCACATGAGGAATTAAAATGAACTTCAGTACCGAGGGGTACATTTTTTTATCGAAAAATTACAACATTTTAATCAACTTTTCTAGGTTATGCTAACATCGGTTAACGTTTCCTGTCGCCCCGCCACCTACAAAAAGGCGTGAAACAATGGATTACTTCACTGCCGATTTATCATATTTTAATGACGATTTCGGCGTTCTTCACTGCCGAATTACAAAAAAAGTAATGATTTTTAAGACAGTTGCGAAAAGTGGTATTTTGTATACCTACCAAGGCACTGAAGTTTAGCATTTTTATCACAAATGTGGATTTGGTTGTCGAGGCCCGTAGAGCCTAGGCAAATAAACCACATGAGAAATTAAAATGAACTTCAGTACCGAGGGGTAAATTTTTTTTTTATTGAAAAATTACAACATTTTAATCAACTTTTCTAGGTTATGCTGACATCGGTTAACGTTTCCTGTCTCCCCACCATCTACAAAAAGGCGTGAAACAATGGATTACTTCACTGCCGATTTCTCATATTTTAATGACGATTTCGGCGTTCTTCACTGCCGAATTTTTAAAAAAGTAATGATTTTAAAGACAGTTGCGAAAAATAGTAATTTGTATACCTACCAAGGCACTGAAGTTTACCTTTTTATCACGGATGTGGATTTAGTGCATTCTTCACTGAAGATTTTAAAAAAATTGTAGTTTGTATACAAAAGTACTGAAGTTTAACGTTTTATCACGAATGTGGATTTAGTTGTCGAGACCCCTAGGGCCTAGGCAAATAAACCACATGAGGGATTAAAATGAACTTCAGTACCGACGGGTACATTTTTTTTTTAATCGAAAAACTACAACATTTTAATCAACACTTTTCTAGGTTATCTTGACATCGGTTACTGTTTCCTGTTGCCCCGTCACCTACAAAAAGGCGTGAAACAATGGATTACTTCACTGCCGAATAAAACAAAATGTAATGACTTTTAAGACAGTTGCGAAAAATAGTAATTTATATACCTACCAAGGCACTGAATTTTAGCTACTTATCACGAATGTGGATTTAGTGCATCCTTCACTGACGTTTTAAAAGAAATAGTAGTTTCTATACCAAAGTACTGAAGTTTAACGTTTTATCACGAATGTGGATTTAGTTGCCGAGGCCCCTAGGGCCTAGGCAAATAAACCACATGAGGGATTAAAATGAACTTCAGTATCGAGGGGTACATTTTTTTAAATGGAAAAATTACAACATTTTAATCAACTTTTCTAGGTTATTTTGACATCGGTTACTGTTTCCTATTGCCCCGCCACCTACAAAAAGGCGTGAAACAATGGATTACTTCACTGCCGATTTCTCATATTTTAATGACAATTTCGGCGTTCTTCACTGACGCTTTCGGTGTTCTTCACTGCCGAATAAAACAAAAAGGAATGACTTTTAAGACAGTTGCTAAAAATAGTAATTTCTATACCAAGGCACTGAATTTTAGCTTTTTATCACGAATGTAGATTTAGTGCATTCTTCACTGACGATTAAAGAAAATAGTAGTTTGTATACCAAAGTACTGAAGTTTAACTTTTTATCACAAATGTGGATTTAGTTGCCAAGGCCCGTAGGGCCTAGGCAAATAAACCACATCAGGAATTAAAATGAACTTCAGTACCGACGGGTACATTTTTTTAAATCGAAAAATTACAACCTTTAATCAACCTTTCTAGGTTATGTTGACATCGGTTAACGTTTCCTGTCGCCCCGCCACCTACAGAAAGGCGTAAAATAATGGATTCCTTCACTACAGATTTTTCATATTTTAATGACGACTTCGGCATTCTTCACTGCCGAATTAAAAAAATAGTAATGACTTTTAAGACAGTTGCCAAAAATAGTAATTTGTATACCTACCAAGGCACTGAAGTTTGCCTTTTTATCAAGGATGTGGATTCAGTGCATTGTTCACTGACAATTTAAAAAAAATAGTAGTTTGTATACAAAAGTACTGAAGTTTAACGTTTTATCACGAATGTGGATTTAGTTGTCGAGGCCCCTAGGGCCTAGGCAAATAAACACATGAGGAATTCAAATGAACTTCAGTACCGAGGGGTACATTTCTTTTAATCGAAAAATTACAACATTTTAATCAACTTTTCTAGGTTATCTTGACATCGGTTACTGTTTCCTGTTGCCCCGCCACCTACAAAAAGGCGTGAAACAATGGATTACTTCACTGCCGAATAAAACAAAAAGTAATGACTTTTAAGACAGTTGCGAAAAATAGTAATTTATATACCTACCAAGGCACTGAATTTTAGCTTTTTATCACGAATGTGGATTTAGCGTGTTCTTCACTGACGATTTAAAAAAAAATAGTAGTTTGTATACCAAGGCACTGAAGTTTAGCTTTTTATCACGAATGTGGATTTAGTGAGTTCTTCACTGACGATTTAAAAAAAATAGTAGTTTGTATACCAAGTCACTGAAGTTTAGCTTTTTATCACGGATGTGGATTTAGTGTGTTCTTCACTGACGATTAAAAAAAAATAGTAGTTTGTATACCAAGGCACTGAAGTTTAGCTTTTTATCACGAATGTGGATTTAGTGTGTTCTTCACTGACGATTTAAAAAAAATAGTAGTTTGTATACCAAGTCACTGAAGTTTAGCTTTTTATCACGGATGTGGATTTAGTGTGTTCTTCACTGACGATTTAAAAAAAATAGTAGTTTGTATACCAAGTCACTGAAGTTTAGCTTTTTATCACGGATGTGGATTTAGTGTGTTCTTCACTGACGTTTAAAAAAAATAGTAGTTTGTATTCCAAGGCACTGAAGTTTAGCTTTTTATCACGAATGTGGATTTAGTGTGTTCTTCACTGACGATTTAAAAAAAATAGTAGTTTGTATACCAAGTCACTGAAGTTTAGCTTTTTATCGCGGATGTGGATTTAGTGTGTTCTTCACTGACGATTAAAAAAAAATAGTAGTTTGTATACCAAGGCACTGAAGTTTAGCTTTTTATCACAAATATGGATTTAGTGTGTTCTTCACTGACGATTTAAAAAAAATAGTAGTTTGTATACCAAGTCACTGAAGTTTAGCTTTTTATCACGATTGTGGATTTAGTGTGTTCTTCACTGACGATTTAAAAAAATAGTAGCTTATATACCAAGGCACTAAAGTTTAATTTTTTACCACAAATGTGGATTTAGTTGGCGAGGCCCGTAGGGCCTAGGAATATAAACCACATGAGAGATTAAAATGAACTTCAGTACCGAGGGGTACATTTTTTTTTATAGAAAAATTACAACATTTTAATCAACTTTTCTATGTTATGCTGACATCGGTTAACGTTTCCTGTCGCCCCGCCACCTACAAAAAGGCGTGAAATAATGGATTACTTCATTGCCAATTTCTTATATTTTAATGACGATTTTGGCGTTCTTCACTGCCGAATTAAAAAAAAAAGTAATGACTAATGACTAATTTGTATACCTACCAAGGCACTGAATTTTAACTTTTTACCACAAATGTGGATTTAGTTGGCGAGGCCCGTAGGGCCTAGGCAAATACACCACATGAGGGATTAAAATGAATTTCAGTACCGAGGGGTGTGTTCTTCACTGACGATTTAAAAAAAATAGTAGTTTGTATACCAAGGCACTGAAGTTTAGCTTTTTATCACGGATGTGGATTTAGTGTGTTCTTCACTGACGATTTAAAAAAAAGTAGTTTTGTATACCAAGGCACTGAAGTTTAGCTTTTTATCACGAATGTGGATTTAGTGTGTTCTTCACTGACGATTTAAAAGAAATAGTAGTTTGTATACCAAGGCACTGAAGTTTAGCTTTTTATCACGAATGTGGATTTAGTGTGTTCTTCACTGACGATTTAAAAAAAATAGTAGTTTATATACCAAGGCACTGAAGTTTAACTTTTTACCACAAATGTGGATTTAGTTGGCGAGGCCCGTAGGGCCTAGGAATATAAACCACATGAGAGATTAAAATGAATTTCAATACCGAGGGGTGTGTTCTTCACTGACGATTTAAAAAAAATAGTAGTTTGTATACCAAGGCACTGAAGTTTAGCTTTTTATCACGAATGTGGATTTTGTGTGTTCTTCACTGACGATTTAAAAAAAATAATAGTTTGTATACCAAGGCACTGAAGTTTAGCTTTTTATCACGAATGTGGATTTAGTGTGTTCTTCACTGACGATTTAAAAAAAATAGTAGTTTGTATACCAAGGCACTGAAGTTTAGCTTTTTATCAAGAATGTGGATTTAGTGTGTTCTTCACTGACTTTTAAAAAAAAATAGTAGTTTGTATACCAAGGCACTGAAGTTTAGCTTTTTATCACGAATGTGGATTTAGTGTGTTCTTCACTGAAGACTTAATAAAAATAGTAGTTTGTATACCAAGGCACTGAAGTTTAGCTTTTTATCACGAATGTGGATTTAGTGTGTTTTTTACTGACGATTTAAAAAAAATAGTAGTTTATATACCAAGGCACTGAAGTTTAGCTTTTTATCACGAATGTGGATTTAGTGTGTTCTTCACTGACGATTTAAAAAAAACAGTAGTTTATATACCAAGGCACTGAAGTTTAGCTTTTTATCACGAATGTGGATTTAGTGTGTTCTTCACTGACGATTTAAAAAAAATAGTAGTTTATATACCAAGGCACTGAAGTTTAGCTTTTTATCACGAATGTGGATTTAGTGTGTTCTTCACTGACGATTTAAAAAAAAATAGTAGTTTGCATACCAAGGCACTGAAGTTTAGCTTTTCATCACGAATGTAGATTTAGTTGTCGAGGCCCGTAGGGCCTAGGCAAATAAACCACATTAGGAATTAAAATGAACTTCAGTACCGAGGGGTACATTTTTTTATCGAAAAATTACAACATTTTAATCAACTTTTCTAGGTTATGCTAACATCGGTTAACGTTTCCTGTCGCCCCGCCACCTACAAAAAGGCGTGAAACAATGGATTACTTCACTGCCGATTTATCATATTTTAATGACGATTTCGGCGTTCTTCACTGCCGAATTACAAAAAAAGTAATGATTTTTAAGACAGTTGCGAAAAGTGGTATTTTGTATACCTACCAAGGCACTGAAGTTTAGCATTTTTATCACAAATGTGGATTTGGTTGTCGAGGCCCGTAGAGCCTAGGCAAATAAACCACATGAGAAATTAAAATGAACTTCAGTACCGAGGGGTAAATTTTTTTTTTATTGAAAAATTACAACATTTTAATCAACTTTTCTAGGTTATGCTGACATCGGTTAACGTTTCCTGTCGCCCCACCATCTACAAAAAGGCGTGAAACAATGGATTACTTCACTGCCGATTTCTCATATTTTAATGACGATTTCGGCGTTCTTCACTGCCGAATTTTTTAAAAAAGTAATGATTTTAAAGACAGTTGCGAAAAATAGTAATTTGTATACCTACCAAGGCACTGAAGTTTACCTTTTTATCACGGATGTGGATTTAGTGCATTCTTCACTGAAGATTTTAAAAAAATAGTAGTTTGTATACCAAGTCACTGAAGTTTAGCTTTTTATCACGGATGTGGATTTAGTGTGTTCTTCACTGACGATTAAAAAAAAATAGTAGTTTGTATACCAAGGCACTGAAGTTTAGCTTTTTATCACAAATATGGATTTAGTGTGTTCTTCACTGACGATTTTAAAAAAATAGTAGTTTGTATTCCAAGGCACTGAAGTTTAGCTTTTTATCACGAATGTGGATTTAGTGTTCTTCACTGACGATTTAAAAAAAATAGTAGTTTGTATACCAAGTCACTGAAGTTTAGCTTTTTATCGCGGATGTGGATTTAGTGTGTTCTTCACTGACGATTAAAAAAAAATAGTAGTTTGTATACCAAGGCACTGAAGTTTAGCTTTTTATCACAAATATGGATTTAGTGTGTTCTTCACTGACGATTTTAAAAAAATAGTAGTTTGTATACCAAGTCACTGAAGTTTAGCTTTTTATCACGATTGTGGATTTAGTGTGTTCTTCACTGACGATTTAAAAAAATAGTAGCTTATATACCAAGGCACTAAAGTTTAATTTTTTACCACAAATGTGGATTTAGTTGGCGAGGCCCGTAGGGCCTAGGAATATAAACCACATGAGAGATTAAAATGAACTTCAGTACCGAGGGGTACATTTTTTTTATAGAAAAATTACAACATTTTAATCAACTTTTCTATGTTATGCTGACATCGGTTAACGTTTCCTGTCGCCCCGCCACCTACAAAAAGGCGTGAAATAATGGATTACTTCATTGCCAATTTCTTATATTTTAATGACGATTTTGGCGTTCTTCACTGCCGAATTAAAAAAAAAAGTAATGACTAATGACTAATTTGTATACCTACCAAGGCACTGAATTTTAACTTTTTACCACAAATGTGGATTTAGTTGGCGAGGCCCGTAGGGCCTAGGCAAATACACCACATGAGGGATTAAAATGAATTTCAGTACCGAGGGGTGTGTTCTTCACTGACGATTTAAAAAAAATAGTAGTTTGTATACCAAGGCACTGAAGTTTAGCTTTTTATCACGGATGTGGATTTAGTGTGTTCTTCACTGACGATTTAAAAAAAAGTAGTTTTGTATACCAAGGCACTGAAGTTTAGCTTTTTATTACGAATGTGGATTTAGTGTGTTCTTCACTGACGATTTAAAAAAAATAGTAGTTTGTATACCAAGGCACTGAAGTTTAGCTTTTTATCACGAATGTGGATTTAGTGTGTTCTTCACTGACGATTTAAAAAAAATAGTAGTTTATATACCAAGGCACTGAAGTTTAACTTTTTACCACAAATGTGGATTTAGTTGGCGAGGCCCGTAGGGCCTAGGAATATAAACCACATGAGAGATTAAAATGAATTTCAGTACCGAGGGGTGTGTTCTTCACTGACGATTTAAAAAAAATAGTAGTTTGTATACCAAGGCACTGAAGTTTAGCTTTTTATCACGAATGTGGATTTTGTGTGTTCTTCACTGACGATTTAAAAAAATAGTAGTTTGTATACCAAGGCACTGAAGTTTAGCTTTTTATCACGAATGTGGATTTAGTGTGTTCTTCACTGACGATTTAAAAAAAATAGTAGTTTGTATACCAAGGCACTGAAGTTTAGCTTTTTATCAAGAATGTGGATTTAGTGTGTTCTTCACTGACTTTTAAAAAAAAATAGTAGTTTGTATACCAAGGCACTGAAGTTTAGCTTTTTATCACGAATGTGGATTTAGTGTGTTCTTCACTGAAGACTTAATAAAAATAGTAGTTTGTATACCAAGGCACTGAAGTTTAGCTTTTTATCACGAATGTGGATTTAGTGTGTTTTTTACTGACGATTTAAAAAGAATAGTAGTTTATATACCAAGGCACTGAAGTTTAGCTTTTTATCACGAATGTGGATTTAGTGTGTTCTTCACTGACGATTTAAAAAAACAGTAGTTTATATACCAAGGCACTGAAGTTTAGCTTTTTATCACGAATGTGGATTTAGTGTGTTCTTCACTGACGATTTAAAAAAAATAGTAGTTTATATACCAAGGCACTGAAGTTTAGCTTTTTATCACGAATGTGGATTTAGTGTGTTCTTCACTGACGATTTAAAAAAAATAGTAGTTTGCATACCAAGGCACTGAAGTTTAGCTTTTCATCACGAATGTAGATTTAGTTGTCGAGGCCCGTAGGGCCTAGGCAAATAAACCACATGAGGAATTAAAATGAACTTCAGTACCGAGGGGTACATTTTTTTATCGAAAAATTACAACATTTTAATCAACTTTTCTAGGTTATGCTAACATCGGTTAACGTTTCCTGTCGCCCCGCCACCTACAAAAAGGCGTGAAACAATGGATTACTTCACTGCCGATTTATCATATTTTAATGACGATTTCGGCGTTCTTCACTGCCGAATTACAAAAAAAGTAATGATTTTTAAGACAGTTGCGAAAAGTGGTATTTTGTATACCTACCAAGGCACTGAAGTTTAGCATTTTTATCACAAATGTGGATTTGGTTGTCGAGGCCCGTAGAGCCTAGGCAAATAAACCACATGAGAAATTAAAATGAACTTCAGTACCGAGGGGTGTGTTCTTCACTGACGATTTAAAAAAAATAGTAGTTTGTATACCAAGGCACTGAAGTTTAGCTTTTTATCACGAATGTGGATTTTGTGTGTTCTTCACTGACGATTTAAAAAAAATAGTAGTTTGTATACCAAGGCACTGAAGTTTAGCTTTTTATCACGAATGTGGATTTAGTGTGTTCTTCACTGACGATTTAAAAAAAATAGTAGTTTGTATACCAAGGCACTGAAGTTTAGCTTTTTATCAAGAATGTGGATTTAGTGTGTTCTTCACTGACTTTTAAAAAAAAATAGTAGTTTGTATACCAAGGCACTGAAGTTTAGCTTTTTATCACGGATGTGGATTTAGTGTGTTCTTCACTGACGATTTAAAAAAAGTAGTTTTGTATACCAAGGCACTGAAGTTTAGCTTTTTATCACGAATGTGGATTTAGTGTGTTCTTCACTGACGATTTAAAAAAAATAGTAGTTTATATACCAAGGCACTGAAGTTTAACTTTTTACCACAAATGTGGATTTAGTTGGCGAGGCCCGTAGGGCCTAGGAATATAAACCACATGAGAGATTAAAATAAATTTCAGTACCGAGGGGTGTGTTCTTCACTGACGATTTAAAAAAAATAGTAGTTTGTATACCAAGGCACTGAAGTTTAGCTTTTTATCACGAATGTGGATTTAGTGTGTTCTTCACTGACGATTTAAAAAAAATAGTAGTTTGTATACCAAGGCACTGAAGTTTAGCTTTTTATCAAGAATGTGGATTTAGTGTGTTCTTCACTGACTTTTAAAAAAAAATAGTAGTTTGTATACCAAGGCACTGAAGTTTAGCTTTTTATCACGGATGTGGATTTAGTGTGTTCTTCACTGACGATTTAAAAAAAAGTAGTTTTGTATACCAAGGCACTGAAGTTTAGCTTTTTATCACGAATGTGGATTTAGTGTGTTCTTCACTGACGATTTAAAAAAAATAGTAGTTTATATACCAAGGCACTGAAGTTTAACTTTTTACCACAAATGTGGATTTAGTTGGCGAGGCCCGTAGGGCCTAGGAATATAAACCACATGAGAGATTAAAATAAATTTCAGTACCGAGGGGTGTGTTCTTCACTGACGATTTAAAAAAAATAGTAGTTTGTATACCAAGGCACTGAAGTTTAGCTTTTTATCACGAATGTGGATTTTGTGTGTTCTTCACTGACGATTTAAAAAAAATAGTAGTTTGTATACCAAGGCACTGAAGTTTAGCTTTTTATCACGAATGTGGATTTAGTGTGTTCTTCACTGACGATTTAAAAAAAATAGTAGTTTGTATACCAAGGCACTGAAGTTTAGCTTTTTATCACGAATGTGGATTTTGTGTGTTCTTCACTGACGATTTAAAAAAAATAGTAGTTTGTATACCAAGGCACTGAAGTTTAGCTTTTTATCACGAATGTGGATTTAGTGTGTTCTTCACTGACGATTTAAAAAAAATAGTAGTTTGTATACCAAGGCACTGAAGTTTAGCTTTTTATCAAGAATGTGGATTTAGTGTGTTCTTCACTGACTTTTAAAAAAAATAGTAGTTTGTATACCAAGGCACTGAAGTTTAGCTTTTTATCACGAATGTGGATTTAGTGTGTTCTTCACTGAAGACTTAATAAAAATAGTAGTTTGTATACCAAGGCACTGAAGTTTAGCTTTTTATCACGAATGTGGATTTAGTGTGTTTTTTACTGACGATTTAAAAAAATAGTAGTTTATATACCAAGGCACTGAAGTTTAGCTTTTTATCACGAATGTGGATTTAGTGTGTTCTTCACTGACGATTTAAAAAAAACAGTAGTTTATATACCAAGGCACTGAAGTTTAGCTTTTTATCACGAATGTGGATTTAGTGTGTTCTTCACTGACGATTTAAAAAAAATAGTAGTTTATATACCAAGGCACTGAAGTTTAGCTTTTTATCACGAATGTGGATTTAGTGTGTTCTTCACTGACGATTTAAAAAAAATAGTAGTTTGCATACCAAGGCACTGAAGTTTAGCTTTTCATCACGAATGTAGATTTAGTTGTCGAGGCCCGTAGGGCCTAGGCAAATAAACCACATGAGGAATTAAAATGAACTTCAGTACCGAGGGGTACATTTTTTTATCGAAAAATTACAACATTTTAATCAACTTTTCTAGGTTATGCTAACATCGGTTAACGTTTCCTGTCGCCCCGCCACCTACAAAAAGGCGTGAAACAATGGATTACTTCACTACCGATTTATCATATTTTAATGACGATTTCGGCGTTCTTCACTGCCGAATTACAAAAAAAGTAATGATTTTTAAGACAGTTGCGAAAAGTGGTATTTTGTATACCTACCAAGGCACTGAAGTTTAGCATTTTTATCACAAATGTGGATTTGGTTGTCGAGGCCCGTAGAGCCTAGGCAAATAAACCACATGAGAAATTAAAATGAACTTCAGTACCGAGGGGTAAATTTTTTTTTTATTGAAAAATTACAACATTTTAATCAACTTTTCTAGGTTATGCTGACATCGGTTAACGTTTCCTGTCGCCCCACCATCTACAAAAAGGCGTGAAACAATGGATTACTTCACTGCCGATTTCTCATATTTTAATGACGATTTCGGCGTTCTTCACTGCCGAATTTTTAAAAAAGTAATGATTTTAAAGACAGTTGCGAAAAATAGTAATTTGTATACCTACCAAGGCACTGAAGTTTACCTTTTTATCACGGATGTGGATTTAGTGCATTCTTCACTGAAGATTTTAAAAAAATAGTAGTTTGTATACCAAGTCACTGAAGTTTAGCTTTTTATCACGGATGTGGATTTAGTGTGTTCTTCACTGACGTTTAAAAAAAATAGTAGTTTGTATTCCAAGGCACTGAAGTTTAGCTTTTTATCACGAATGTGGATTTAGTGTGTTCTTCACTGACGATTTAAAAAAAATAGTAGTTTGTATACCAAGTCACTGAAGTTTAGCTTTTTATCGCGGATGTGGATTTAGTGTGTTCTTCACTGACGATTAAAAAAAAATAGTAGTTTGTATACCAAGGCACTGAAGTTTAGCTTTTTATCACAAATATGGATTTAGTGTGTTCTTCACTGACGATTTAAAAAAAATAGTAGTTTGTATACCAAGTCACTGAAGTTTAGCTTTTTATCACGATTGTGGATTTAGTGTGTTCTTCACTGACGATTTAAAAAAATAGTAGCTTATATACCAAGGCACTAAAGTTTAATTTTTTACCACAAATGTGGATTTAGTTGGCGAGGCCCGTAGGGCCTAGGAATATAAACCACATGAGAGATTAAAATGAACTTCAGTACCGAGGGGTACATTTTTTTTATAGAAAAATTACAACATTTTAATCAACTTTTCTATGTTATGCTGACATCGGTTAACGTTTCCTGTCGCCCCGCCACCTACAAAAAGGCGTGAAATAATGGATTACTTCATTGCCAATTTCTTATATTTTAATGACGATTTTGGCGTTCTTCACTGCCGAATTAAAAAAAAAAGTAATGACTAATGACTAATTTGTATACCTACCAAGGCACTGAATTTTAACTTTTTACCACAAATGTGGATTTAGTTGGCGAGGCCCGTAGGGCCTAGGCAAATACACCACATGAGGGATTAAAATGAATTTCAGTACCGAGGGGTGTGTTCTTCACTGACGATTTAAAAAAAATAGTAGTTTGTATACCAAGGCACTGAAGTTTAGCTTTTTATCACGGATGTGGATTTAGTGTGTTCTTCACTGACGATTTAAAAAAAAGTAGTTTTGTATACCAAGGCACTGAAGTTTAGCTTTTTATTACGAATGTGGATTTAGTGTGTTCTTCACTGACGATTTAAAAAAAATAGTAGTTTGTATACCAAGGCACTGAAGTTTAGCTTTTTATCACGAATGTGGATTTAGTGTGTTCTTCACTGACGATTTAAAAAAAATAGTAGTTTATATACCAAGGCACTGAAGTTTAACTTTTTACCACAAATGTGGATTTAGTTGGCGAGGCCCGTAGGGCCTAGGAATATAAACCACATGAGAGATTAAAATGAATTTCAGTACCGAGGGGTGTGTTCTTCACTGACGATTTAAAAAAAATAGTAGTTTGTATACCAAGGCACTGAAGTTTAGCTTTTTATCACGAATGTGGATTTTGTGTGTTCTTCACTGACGATTTAAAAAAAATAGTAGTTTGTATACCAAGGCACTGAAGTTTAGCTTTTTATCACGAATGTGGATTTAGTGTGTTCTTCACTGACGATTTAAAAAAAATAGTAGTTTGTATACCAAGGCACTGAAGTTTAGCTTTTTATCAAGAATGTGGATTTAGTGTGTTCTTCACTGACTTTTAAAAAAAAATAGTAGTTTGTATACCAAGGCACTGAAGTTTAGCTTTTTATCACGAATGTGGATTTAGTGTGTTCTTCACTGAAGACTTAATAAAAATAGTAGTTTGTATACCAAGGCACTGAAGTTTAGCTTTTTATCACGAATGTGGATTTAGTGTGTTTTTTACTGACGATTTAAAAAAAATAGTAGTTTATATACCAAGGCACTGAAGTTTAGCTTTTTATCACAAATGTGGATTTAGTGTGTTCTTCACTGACGATTTAAAAAAAACAGTAGTTTATATACCAAGGCACTGAAGTTTAGCTTTTTATCACGAATGTGGATTTAGTGTGTTCTTCACTGACGATTTAAAAAAAATAGTAGTTTATATACCAAGGCACTGAAGTTTAGCTTTTTATCACGAATGTGGATTTAGTGTGTTCTTCACTGACGATTTAAAAAAAATAGTAGTTTGCATACCAAGGCACTGAAGTTTAGCTTTTCATCACGAATGTAGATTTAGTTGTCGAGGCCCGTAGGGCCTAGGCAAATAAACCACATGAGGAATTAAAATGAACTTCAGTACCGAGTGGTACATTTTTTTATCGAAAAATTACAACATTTTAATCAACTTTTCTAGGTTATGCTAACATCGGTTAACGTTTCCTGTCGCCCCGCCACCTACAAAAAGGCGTGAAACAATGGATTACTTCACTACTGATTTATCATATTTTAATGACGATTTCGGCGTTCTTCACTGCCGAATTACAAAAAAAGTAATGATTTTTAAGACAGTTGCGAAAAGTGGTATTTTGTATACCTACCAAGGCACTGAAGTTTAGCATTTTTATCACAAATGTGGATTTGGTTGTCGAGGCCCGTAGAGCCTAGGCAAATAAACCACATGAGAAATTAAAATGAACTTCAGTACCGAGGGGTAAATTTTTTTTTTATTGAAAAATTACAACATTTTAATCAACTTTTCTAGGTTATGCTGACATCGGTTAACGTTTCCTGTCGCCCCACCATCTACAAAAAGGCGTGAAACAATGGATTACTTCACTGCCGATTTCTCATATTTTAATGACGATTTCGGCGTTCTTCACTGCCGAATTTTTAAAAAAAGTAATGATTTTAAAGACAGTTGCGAAAAATAGTAATTTGTATACCTACCAAGGCACTGAAGTTTACCTTTTTATCACGGATGTGGATTTAGTGCATTCTTCACTGAAGATTTTAAAAAAATAGTAGTTTGTATACAAAAGTACTGAAGTTTAACGTTTTATCACGAATGTGGATTTAGTTGTCGAGACCCCTAGGGCCTAGGCAAATAAACCACATGAGGGATTAAAATGAACTTCAGTACCGACGGGTACATTTTTTTTTTAATCGAAAAACTACAACATTTTAATCAACACTTTTCTAGGTTATCTTGACATCGGTTACTGTTTCCTGTTGCCCCGTCACCTACAAAAAGGCGTGAAACAATGGATTACTTCACTGCCGAATAAAACAAAATGTAATGACTTTTAAGACAGTTGCGAAAAATAGTAATTTATATACCTACCAAGGCACTGAATTTTAGCTATTTATCACGAATGTGGATTTAGTGCATCCTTCACTGACGTTTTAAAAGAAATAGTAGTTTCTATACCAAAGTACTGAAGTTTAACTTTTTATCACGAATGTGAATTTAGTTGCCGAGGCCCCTAGGGCCTAGGCAAATAAACCACATGAGGAATTAAAATGAACTTCAGTACCGAGGGGTACATTTTTTTTAATCGAAAAATTACATTTTAACCAACTTTTCTAGGTTATGTTGACATCGGTTAACGTTTCCTGTCGCCCTGCCACTTACAAAAAGGCGTAAAATAATGGATTACAAAAATAGTATATTATCAAAGAGCATATAATGCTCTTTGATATTATGTTATTAGGAGCAAAAGTTATATTTTATGTGGCGTGGCTGGACGGTTTATCTGCCGAGCCACATAAAGATACTTTTGCCTCGAATAACCTATAGCATTTTTTCTTCAAACGTTTATAAGAAAATCCGAAGAAAATTACTCTATCTCGTCAGCGGCAGATAATATTATTTGCCGCTGACGAGCGGCAGATAAAGTCGTCAGCGGCAGTAGCAAGAAAATTCCTCTACGAACTGCCGCAAATATGTCAGTAAAGGGATCAGGTCAAGATTTTCTCAGGTGTAACTTCAAGAGATTTTGTACTGACAATAAGTGTTCCTGTAAACAGCGAAAAGTCAAATGCAATTCTAAATACTTGTTCACGGACGTCAAAAATAAATAATACATAGTTACAACTTTATGTAATCATATATATTTTAGCAAACAAATTCAAACCAGCACGGTTTCATTCTCTTTTGTGAATTTTATGAGGTTGCAACACAAAATACAATCAATTTCGTTAAATCGTGTAGTGAATATTGTTAATTTGTCCACGTGTTGTGAGTAGTACGCTTCGCTCAGTGACTGTGAATAAATTTACCCACAACGAGTATTGCATAGTCCACAAAGCGTTGTTGGTATATATTTCAGTCATTTCCCGAATACGTCAATTGAGTAACATATATATTCTTTTCCTTTACTATCGTCAGCATCAATGTGACAGTTGAAATCACCGGCGATGATTGGATTGCCTACCTCATCATACAGAAGTTCGAATATTTCTTTGTGAACTGAAATAGAAACACTAAACGCGTCCCATGTTTTAACTGCACGATTAGGCCATATCTGCTACTAGTATATCTATGCAATTACACACAGCAGTAAGAGAAACCCTTGGTTAACAAAGTACTCCAATGGCAGCCGTATTATTTCAGAATTGGCATCGTTGAACATGATTCTCTAAATTAGTCAAGTCTGTATATTAGCTGAAACACCTTTTACACATTATTTTCTACCAATAAAGCACACATCTTGCTGGAATACAATTTTATTAACACGTACGCCAATTTTTCAGTATTGATACTTGCTAGATTTCTTTAAATATGGGAAACTATGTACAAGAGGAAAAAACCTGTGAAGCTGTGGCAATGTCCGTAATACAAAAGCCTACCACTAATTAAACGTCACACTTGATTGTCCACTTTCACTTTTTACAGTTCCAAGTAGCTCACGAACTCTACACACACAGCAAAATTCGCTCGCAAGTGGAAACCTAATCTTAGCATATTTATTAACTAGAAAATCACTTACACAGGGTTGTCTTAGCGAATAAAACATGGGCCTGAAAGATAGTAATCTGTAACTTATATTTACTGCTAAACACTACATAGCTCCGCGTAAATTGTAAAAACATTAAATTAATTGCTAGTACACTAATAAGCCTCCCCCTCCTCGTACTCTTCCTCGTAGTGGCGACTGCTGCCGTTGTGGCTGTTGTCTGGCTCGTACTTCTGCTCCTCCGGTTCCTCTTCATATTTGACATGCGCCTGCGTGTAGGCTTGAGTATGGTACTGAGGGTAATCTGGATAGTCTGGAAAAAACAGAAATTTACTTTGCATCAATGAAGTGTTGGCATAGAAGTTCAGTGTCTACGACAACAGTCACTAACACGTGATGACTACATTTCCCATTTGGAGGAAGCAGAATGTGAATCTTACAAAACTAAAACACATGCAACTAAGATACACTACCGAGCAACTATTGCTTGTGTGAGGTTTATACTACCAATTAGCCAAAACTTTATAGCTAAAGGCCCTGTAAACCTCATTGTTATTAATATTGCAACATAGTTTAGCGTGATTTTACAAAAAAATGCAATGAATGGATGAATGACAGTGAATGATATGATGGGATGAAATATATGGAGTAAAATCACATAAAAACTATGTTGCTCTTGCCGGTAAGAGTTCATAATTTGCATTTACAAATTCTACCATATAATAAATATACTAAAATAAAAAGCTAATATTGGAAGTGTTAAAATTAATGAAATAAAAAAAAAATACTGTCAAAATATTTTTCTAGTGTATTTTTAGGATTTTTTTTTCTTTTTGGTAGTGTAGTGTCTACCGTGTGACCAACTTACCATCCAGAGGTTCTTCCTTGATGCGAATCTCTCCGCCATCGTCAGTTTTGATGTATTCCAACCTATCGCCGCGATCGCGCTCCCGCCTCTCCTTCCTCTCCCTCTTCCTCTCGCGATCGCGGTCGCGCTCCCTCGATTTGGAGCGCCGCCGCTTGCGCTCCCTGTCGCGATCGCGATCCCTGCAACGTCATTAATTAGTAGAAAAATTAGGAAACTATCTTCTCGCACTTACCTTTCTCTCTCCTTCTCCCTGGGCGGCCTCGCCTCAACCTCCTCGATCTCCTCGGTCCTGATCCGCTCCCTGCTGCGTCTGCGCTTCCTGTCGCGCGAGCGGCTGCGACTCCTCCGCCGCCTCTCGCGGGAGCGGGACCGCCGCCGCTCGACGCCCCGGTCGCGGTCGCGGTCCCTACCCCTCTCCTCCCGCTCGCGCTCTAGGCGATATCGCTCGCGCTCACGCTCGTTATCTTCGCGGCCCGAGTGTTTGATATTCACATCGGGGCCGCCTCGCCTCGTGCCGCCAAGTCCGCCTCCTGTGAAGAGTCAGCATTAGCAAAACAGCGTGTGAGAGGCGCTGGCGGTTTATTTTGTTCCCACGATTATATAACCGCAAACCCAAACAAATGCTAGACGTGAGATGCCTTGCATCAGCAAATATTGAAAGTGACATGATCTAGTTATATGCAAAGTTGGCCTTTTCTCTCCTTTAACAAAAAAAGTTACCGCCGCATAAGATTTCGCAGTACAATGTCGAATTATTAATACACAAAACACATGCAAACTATACAGACCAATTACAACATAATGCACATAACTGCAGAGAAAGACACCATAAACAATAACAGGAACAAAATCAAGAACAACCTGTAAAAGGCAGCACTAAAAGTAATTGTGGTTGATCGTAAGAAGTACAAGAAATAATCCAACAGAAGGGATATCAAACAAAAATTATAAAACATACACAAACTAAATCAGAACAAGAACAGGTAAACAAACGAGTTACAGAAATCGAGTACAATTACAAGGCAGGCAAAACGTCAAACCCGTACACAACTTGGGAATGCTACTCAAAAATGAAAAGCCACAAGGTAAAATATCACATAAATGCACGCAATAAATTCTGGAAGAGTAAACTTGCGATGAATGTGCTGCCCATCTTAGATGAGCAGGTAGCTTGTTTGGGAAAATACGCTAAGCGCGATCAAGTGACAAGCGTCATAAACGCAACATCTCGTGTCACGAGTGATGGACAGCATCCGCAGATGCAATTAGTAACACAATTACGGCAGGAAACCCCAAGAAGCAGACAGGCAATTACCTTACGAGGGTCGAGGCAGAAAAATCCTTTTAGATACAATAGCCGTCGCCCAGTCTAGAATCAATAAACTCCAGAACCACTCGGATATCCGAAGACGTCATATATACTCCCACTAAGACATAACGCACGGACAATGGCAGTTAGCGCTTTCACTTGCAAGGAGTTTCAACCCAGGCAAGAGGGGCCGATAAATCAATCCACTGATGCAAAACCCACGAACAATAACAGTTGAAACTTTCACTTGCAAGGGGTTCCAATCCGGTCGAAAGGTAGAAGGAAGCAACCCATAAAACTATGTAGGCATATCTATTCTAAACTCAAAAATTAAAATCCACACTGTCAACACGGCGTAATTGTTGACAGTCGGCCTTGCAAGATCAAAACTAATATACTGTAGCGGACACATTACTACGTTCAGCAGCCATAAATAACCAACGACAAAGGCTTAAAGATGAAGCGCAATAAACTTATGATGAATGTGCTGTCCGTCTTAAATTAGCAAATAAGATTGCTTGAGAAAGCATTCTAGACGCGATTGACTGACAAGCGTCATACACACAATATAATCGTTGCCGCGAGTGATAGACAACATCCGCAGATGCAGTGTCATTACGCGCAATTAGTAACTCAACTACGGCTGCGAATCCCGTGAAGCAAACAAGTAATTACCTAACAAGGGCCGAGGCAGTAAAACCCGTTTAGATGCAATAGTCATCAGCCAGTTTAGAATTAGGGAACTCTGGAACCAATCGGGGATATGTCCAAAGGGATAATTAAATTCCACTGAGGCAAAACCCACGGACAATGGTAGTTAGCACTTTCACTTGTAAGGAGTTTCAACCCGGTCGAGAGGGGCCAATAAATCAACCACTGACGCAACCGACAGAGTCAATGTAAACAGGACCAGAAACAAGCACCAGACATCCAACTTCAGACATACCATCAGCGCCATTGCACTTCAGTTATTCGATTCCACGTCAGTCATTTGATTCACAACACCCCGTAATCAAACTTAAATACTGCAGCAAAAACGTATGAATACTCGCACAACAAAAGATAAATAAAAACTATTGTACAAGCGCTGTGACACAACTGGCGCTTGTAAATCTGGGTGTCAGGGCTGGGTCAAGCCGCCACGTCGCACCTTGAGTGACGTGGCAAATGGGAGTGGGGTTGGGTCAGCTGTTCGCGCGCCGACAATCCTTTTTATGCAGAGATGATCGACGCTCCACACACCAGAAAAAGTTAGTTGGAATTTCGGATATAGGATTGTTGCCTATAGTAACATACCGCTTGTCACAGAAAAAACCAATCTGACAATCTGCTGCGGGTTGGGTTGTGGGTAGACTGAGAAGTGATAAAACGTAAGTGACATACACAGATGGCGGGGCCGATCCAAATACCACCAATTATTTGCATGAAAATGTGAGCATCCAGCGGAAATTCATAACTGCCGTTTATGGCGATGTGATGAAATAAATTGTGACAAAGTAGTGCCGTAAATTATTAGAAAGTAGGCTGAAATGAACGACGAAGGAGCAGCGGCACGTACATTTCGATGACCCCCTTCACAAAATATATGAACAAATTCTGTAGATCGGCGTTTTGACATTATTACTGGAGTGTCATGAACCCGAGCAAAACAAAATGTTAACACACACAAAATAGATGCTATCAGATGCCGACTATTATGCGACTGAGGCTGAAACTTGGGTGTATCAACCCACACGAAGAGAAACAAAAGTTAGAAAGAGTCGTGACGTGTCGGCTTAGCCAATGTTGGTGACTATTTCGGAAAGTAAAATTATGTATGCAACATGCCAACAATAAGAAATAAAAGTTATGTTTGAAAGCAAAAAGCTTTTATTGCGAATGCTACAATAATTTCTAAAATAACTTTACTTATACAGGATGTTTCAAGAAGACTGAGCCGGTCTCTATCATGAAATCATAAAATTTCGTTCGGCAAACGAGGCTCCCTTCGATTCTGCACGGCAGAATGAAAAACAAAAATTATATATCACCAATTCAACGCTAGGGTGGCATTAATTTTTGCCCACGTACAATTTTAAGCTCACGCCGCTGCTCTTGAACTGTTAGGAACGCGAAGCAGACAACCGCCGTCTGCAGCTCTTCACTCTTCAGTCTCGTACTCAACCCCAACCATGGAGGCTACTTGTGGAGCGCGCGTTTTAAAGGCCCGCTGGCGTAAGTCAGGCTGGTTGTCTTCCCGTTGGAAGAGGGTCCACCTACATCGAGCGAACCGCACGCGTGCGTACCCGGTGAGGCTTACGCGTTTTCTTTTTCGTGATGCCACAGCCTTCGCAAGCAATTTTACGGTCATGAATATGCTTCGTTATTTCTGGATAATTAAAACTTCTGTAGTGCTTAAACCCTTGGGGTTCCGTTTTTCGTTACCGTTAAGTGAGTTACGTCAGACTCCGATAATCGATTTTATCGCACCAGAACTGCGCATCATCGCCCGTTAGCTGGGTCTTCTCAACGCTGGTTGAATTTCCGAAACCCTAGGATCCCCCCCTCCAGATTGGCGCTCCGAGTGCCAGCATTCCATATGCCCCCAGGTTACTTTCCGCTGGGACTCCAAACATCGCCATTCACCGAGGTCGCAGTTTCGAGATGCTGAACGTCGCCATACTTGCATAACTGGCATCGTTAAATTGCTGGATTACGCTATAATCGCCCTATTACTGGAATTCCTGCATATATATCGTCCTTGCTCATAGATACAATCGATTGTAACAGCACAAATGCCTTTTTATATAGGAGATATTGGTAAATGTTCGCCAAACGAACACCAAGTTTGAGATCCTTCATTTGAACAAAGTTACTTTACCACACGTCACCTTCGCGAACCCCCCTCCCCCCCGCAGCAATAGCTGGGCAACGGACTAGTGATGTATCTCGAGAACGATACGTCTATCGGCGACAGTTTTTTGCAGAAAAGTCTGCCAACGTTGGCATTGTGTTATGTGACATCATTAGGTTAATGCGTTATATCCAATCTAGCAATCCTGACGCTCTTTTGTAAAATCGCAGTTTCCGATCTCGGCCGCGTACCGCCGCGGGATTCTGAATACCATGCCTCCCCTGTCCCCCCACTCCCTGCAGTAAGAGGTACTAGAGCTGGCTAGGTCCCGAATTCTCACCCATTTGGTCGTGTACGCCGCATTTTTCAACATTGTCGGATTAACAAAACGAGACTTGTGGGTCATTTGCCTTTGCTCGAGTTAATCTCGTGGGACACTTCAGATTTGTTTGTCTGCAACGCTTAGCGTTGCTATCGCATCGGCTCTGGGACAGTATCTCATCTCTCTCGCTTTGTCTTTGCCACTGGCTGGACGAAACCGCCTGCTCTGGCGTTTTCGGCTAATGTGTTAAGAGTTACTATATCTTGATCGTTTACAGCGAATAGTTTAGACTTTGTTTTTCCTTTTACAAGTTGTAGATTGCGTGTGATGTTACATGACCGGTAACGTAAATTTAGTACGCGTAAGTGCATCTGCACTGTGTTTGTTCCGAAGATTTCCATAATTTGACCCACGGCTAACGCCGCTCAATTTAATATGCCGTTTACGGTGCGTAGACAGAGATCTTTTAAGGCAGAATATGACACATTTTTGGGAACTAAATTCCGACCCAGCCAGACCAGTTCCAAAAGCCGGTCACCAAGCAAACAAAATTATAGAATCCCGCACCTCCACTGAACTATCGGATCCCCATTTGGATTGTTTCGGCGTCTTCGCTTTTAACAACAGCGAATTAACTACTTACAACTACAAGTAAGAGGTACAACAATTAAGTTCTGGGACGTTAAAATAAACAGTTTAACAAATACCTTAGTAATAAAGCTTGATTTGCGAATTGAAGCTTGTACATGAGCTGGAGCCTAATTGTTTTACTTCGTACAACAACAAATGACGTTCACAAAACTAGTTAAAACAAAAGTTACTTACCCAGGCGCCTTGGTAACCAGCCTTTGACAGTGCGTGCTCTCTCCACATCGACCAACACTCTACGCCCATCTATTTTCTTACCATCCGCATGTTTATATGCAGCTGTAAGAAATATTTACCCACATCCTCAAATAGTCCATAAAAATTAAGAAGAAACAAAGTACATAACGACATAACTTCACAACCAAAACACTACAATTTTGACAGATACCTGAGTTTTCGACTTCCAGATCTAGGGTTCCCACCGGATATAAACGAATGCATGTTACGTCAAGCTGCTCGTGGCGTTTTTTATTTCAGTTTTGAGGGGAAAGTTGTGTGCTCGTATATTCAAATGTAGTTTTATTAATTTGCCACGAACTCTATTGATACAAGTTAGTTGGTCTTTATTGTAATTTTGTTGGCACACTTTTAGTACTAAAAATTTTATTTGGTTTATACCACGATCTAACAGTTTAAATACTGGTGTAACTGATGTCAAAGAATAATAAAAATAAATGTCGTTTGTTTTGTTTAAATCGGACAATCTAAAAATAAAATTAAATTTGTATTTCCCATAGATCAACGAATTTTTAATCAACCGATTCATTGGGGGAAAAAGTGCGCTTCTAGCACTCGTGTGAATGTCGGCCATAACAAATGCAGGCAAGTTGATTAAACTGTTTTATTGTGTGAATGAAGATTGCAGGCTTTATTTAAAAAAAAAACCTGAAGAAATTAGATGTGAAACAAAACAAACAATTTCTGAATGCTGCCATTTTAGCGCTGATGTTAAAATATAGTAGCTTGTAGCTGATCCAAAAATCCTAATGCTCGATTCATAAACAAACCTTATTTGTGCACAATCAAAGCCTTACTTAAGACCTTTGCCGGCGTGGGAACCCTCCTAAAAAATATTCCAACAGACAAGACTATGACCTCAAGTTACCAAAGACACAAAGCGAAACTGGCTGTAAAGATCTGCTATGCTCGCAAACAAACATCCATCGCCGTTTCCCACTTGACAAAATTATCTTACCAATTTAAAAAACCTAGAAATGAATCAGGTATATAAGTGAAATATACCTACCCGGTTACTTACGTAATTTAGCATCGTAATGAAAAAGCAGAAAATGTGTTTTAAAAATGTCGACAGCCGAGGGTCCACTAGTAAGTTACCTGGTGCGCAACTACTTACGCTCGCGCATACCTCATTAGTCTACTTAATTTGGAAAAGTCACGTGCTGATTGCAAGTTGCGATTTACTGGCAAACGTTACTCGAATAAAAGTAAAACAAACCCCAACAAACAAAGGTGATATTTGTATGTAGGGTTCTTACCGCACATACAAACCTATATAGCCAGCAAAAAGTGGAAGTATGGGGCAAACGGCACTAGTTGCCTGCAGCTCGGACTGTGTAAAAATAGAAAATACTGTATTAATTTCATCGATCGCAGATTGTAACACTTGCGTTTGGTTGCTGGCTACATAAACTAACAAAAAGGAGACCAATCTGTTACTTTACACAGTCGCTTCTTCGGTTCCGTCCAAATCTCAAAAATAAAAAGACTATATGAAAATAATTCCACGTCTCAAAACAAATTACAGTAACTTTTTTCACACAATATAAAAGCTGTTGTTTTCCAGGCGTGTAACAATGATTTCTGTAAAACTATTATGAGAACTTCAAAGTTTAAAAATATACCACCCTTAAGTGATGCGTTCACGATATTTGTAGACCATAGCAAGCCGCGCTAAAGGAACAGTTTCGTTGGTGTAAACAATACTTTTTCTGTTGTAAATCCGTCTTTAGTAAGTCACATTGAATTGATTTTAAGGTTATGTATGGTTCACTACCATCGACATATAGAAATGGACCGCTAGTCAGAGCTGCGCGAGCCAAACGGGATAGAAAGAGAACGCATATGACTTGAGAACGCTCTGTCCTTGTTGGCGCTCAGTAGCGTACGGCGCGACCGCCCTGTCGCTGTGACGTCATTTTCTGTCTGCCAATAGAAGGCCGGCAGGAAAAGGAACATTTTCTGTCGGCCAATAGGAGGCCGGCAGGAAAAGAAAAGATAGTTCTTAAAGTGTTCTCTTTCTCTTTCTAATACAAAGAGTTGCGCAGTCGTCGATTAGCGGTCCATTTCTATATGTCGATGTTCACTACAAAACCAGCGTTGTTATTATGAGTTTAATTAAATATGAATTCATTTGTTAGTTATTTTTTTCAATAAATAACGATAATGATAAGTATCTTAGAAATTTTATAAAATCTCAAAAAAATTAATCTTTTTAATTGTTTAATATAAATTAGAAAATTATTTAGTGATAAATAATAGTATGTTGTCTAACTAGTGCTGAAAGTTGGATATTTCACGCGAATGCGATAGTTGAGCCACGAGCCGAAGGCAAGTGGCTCATTCGCAGAAGTGTGAAATATCCAATCAGCACGTGTTATACACTATACTTTTCCGACGACCACCTAAAATCAAATAAATTTATATTTGATTCTTTATAATATAAACCAAATTTACCACTTTTAACCGCAAAAAACATCAACTTAAATTGTCATACTATTTCTGTGACATTAGCTTACTAGATTTTTGAACCGGCTTGTTTCGCGACTTGCGCGGCGCTGTTTTATGCCGAATTGGCCGTGACGCTCTCGCGCATTTTAGTTGCTACGGGAGACCATGTCGCACTAGTGTTTCAAGACGGAAAACGCACGCTCCACGTGACCTTTTCAGGTGACCTGTGCAATGTGTCACTTTCAGTAACACCAAGCCATGCCATTTTTGGCATTTTTCGTAGTGGTCGTCGGAAAATACTTTTTCGAGTAGAATCTAGATTTTATTGGGAAAACAGAAGTTGCCTATGTCAATTATGCGTGGACGCATGGCTATTTAAAAATAGGTTAAATTAACTACGATGACATTTTATTTGGGTATTAACTAGAACGTGTCAGAAATGATTATTTGCTAAATAAATAACAACGTAACTTGCTTGTAGATGTGCCAAAGAAATTAATTCGGGTAATCAAGAGTATCCACCTTAAAGTAAATGGAGTCATCAGGATAAATGAAGGAGAATCAAAGAAGTTTAGTATTGATACAGGAAAAAACAAGGAGATAGTCTGAGCCCACTGTTATTTATAGTGGTAATGGATGGATTAGTATAGAATACCAGAACAAAAACAAGGCAGTACCAGACAGTAATAGAATATAACGGATTAGTACCAATAACAATTGATTGTCTCATGTATGCGGATGATATACAGCCGAACCTCTATTTAACGAAGTCGTAAATTCGCCGAAAAAAATTCGTAATATAGAAAATTCGTCATTTAGAATAATTTGGTATATATGTATGCACATATATCATGTATGTTTAATTGACCTGAAAAATGATTAAATAATTAAATTTGTTGTTTTATCTGAAGTTTAATATACGTATTAATACATACATAGCTATATATCTATGTGCATAATATGTAACATAAACGTACATTATGCATGATTAAACGTATAAGCTATTATACATAATGTACAAAGGAACATAAAAGCCGCACAGAAACATTAGGTATGTACTTACGAAAACATCAGATGTGAACTTAACGAGTTCTTAAAGAAGTCTGTAATTTTTGGTTGCACTTTGCATTTAAACAACACGTTTTCAAAAAATACATCCCACTGATTTCAAGATTTGAACAAACTCGTCGGAACATTTTCGCGATTTTGCAATGCACGACGGATGGTCTCATATGCCTCAAAAGTTTCGCGGTCCGACGGCGCGGCATTTTCAATTTGCGGTACAAACTTAGCTTAACTTAACGCTGTGAAACAATTTGTTAAACTGAACAGCACAGTCTGAACGAAAGCGGCATTACCGCCTAATGACCCCATCAATATTCTAGGAAAATTCCGAAACTGAACCTTTGGTAAATGAGAAAGAACCTTCCTATAGAGCGTCTCAGGGTGACAAGACAGCGTGAAGAGCATAGGGATGCTTTCCTTATGGGAATTTCGCTCCGAAGTTGCCAGTTCTATGCAACGGGCGATGTACGTAATTGTTTTGTTCATAAACTTGTTTGAATGCTACTGACAAAACGTACCAGTAATAAGGGATTATAGTTAAGCTGTCTCTATTACAATAGCCGATATTGTTTTGTCTGTGATCGGTGCGTTTTTTCTACAGAACACTTTTGTGGAGACATATGGCATCGCTGGTTTGCCATAAGGCCCTGTACTGTCTAGTCACCCTGAGACGCAGTATAGAAACAACTCATTCGACTTAACAATACAACATTGAAGGAAATGCAGCATTACCACCTAATCACCCCATTACAGAGAACCTTCCTGGAATTCAAACTACCTGACAAGGGTTTATGACCCTAATTTTACTACGTTAAATAGAGATTATGTTCGCTAAATAGAGAGAAATTTATATATAAATAATATCGGACATTGACGGTTTCTAACCAAAATTTCGCTAAATAGAAAATTTTGTTAAATAGACGTTCGTTGAATAGAAGTTCGACTGTAGTCCTAGTATCGGACACACATAGAAAAATGAAGCAGTTAACGAAAATATGGACGGAAGAAATAGAAAAACTGGAAGTGGAGGTGAACATCAATATGTGTAAAACAATGATAATAAATATAAAGCAGAAGAAAAAATAAGAGAAATTGATATTAAAGGGAAAACATTGGAAAAAGTGACAGCATATGAATATCTTGGAAGTGTAATATCGGAAGATGGGAAGATAGACCAGATAACAGCACATATAACAACCAAGAGCATACGAATTTATTACGCACTGAACAAAACAATATTTAGGAAACGAAACTAAGAGTCGACAATGCAACAGTAGTTCCACCGCTGACATATGCAAGCGAGGTCTTAGACAATGCAATATAAACATGAAGGAAAAATAATTGCTGTAGAAATGAAGTACCTTAGAAAAACAAAGACGGATAGAGAAAGGAATGAAACACATAAGACAAAGTGTTCAGCAAGAGGCAGTCACAAAGAAAATTGAGAGGAAGCTAAATTGGTACGGGCATATATTAAGAATGGACCAAAACAGATTAGTAAAGAAGATAATGGAGGACTGGTAGAATTGGGAAAAGAAGAGCAGGAAGACCCAGAAAAAACCTGGCTACAAAGAATAGAGGAATTAGGCAGACCAAGAGGGAAAGACGAGAGAGAGAGAGATGAAACTTTGGCAAAGGACCGAAAGGGATGGAGAAATTGCATCAGGAAATCAGAAGATAATAATCTGACACCCCGAAGGGGATATGGATCCCCCCCCCCCCAAGAAGAAGAAGAAGAACTTGCTTGTAAAAGAAAATTGCAAGATATATCGGTTCTTTGAATAGCTTTAACTTATGAAAATGTCAAATGTCATTTTAACATGTTTCTAACTAGATGTTTTACAACTGTTAAAAATTAGTTAAATCATGGCCTACTGCAAGTCCTACCACGTCACAAATACCGACCAGGTTGGCACATTTTTACTGAAAATCGTACGGCACTCATTAATGACCAATAGAAAAATTAGTTCACAAGCCGTAACCCAGACAACAACAAAATTTCTTGGAAATTTTTTTGTAGGTAGACATTCCTTCTTTTTAGGGTTTGTGTCGTTACGATTTTTCTTACCGAATCTGCATTCGAGCATTAATTCATATCCAGAAATTATTTTTCGTGCATTCCAACAAAGTCTTAATTTGCCCCTCGCGTCCCGCTCGGGCAAATTAATACGACGTAGGAACGCACTCAAAAAAAATTCTGGAAAGAATTAATGCTCTTGTGAGATTATATGTGAAAATAAGATGCTCTGGTATTATAGGTTCAAACTAATATTTATAAAGCTTTTCTGATTACTATGTCCATCTAGTGGGAAAACTTTCTTTTACTAGCTGTAAACACACGGCCCTCCTGGATTAATACGAGACTGATGTCTATATATGACCTGTAACTAGATAGTTCGTTGTCACCTAGGTATTTAATAATCACCTTGCTAGACTTAAGCCAAACTGCGGGGAGTCAGTCGCTTGCTAATAGGCGACCAGTGCGTTTGTCCAAACAAAAGGGATGTCACGCAAAGTATTAAAAAGTGCAATTGAGAGTTTCTATGTAGACCTGCGTCAAGAGCAGTTGACGTCTCATTATTCTTGAGCTGAAATACAGCCTCGAGATGAGATAACTACCTTGGAATCAACACCGAGGTACCGATAATTCTTCATAACCAAAAGCTTCTATTCTACCTTCAACAAAGCAATTATCTTGTCAATATACAAAACCATTTGGAGCAACTATAACGCAAGGTTAGTTATAAATTACTACAATTGAATGTACAATCCAGAAAACTGGAAAAACTAGTAACTAGTAAATTACGTCGAGTTGCATCAACCTTGGTGCGCGTCAATACGTAGCGATCACATCACTCTGCTGACACAGCGCGTCACCCTGATTTCAAGCTAACGAAGGCAGAGCCGCAGTAAGTGAATTTGTGCACGAGAGTACGCCTTGTTCACACGATTTGTTTTTTGACTTAGCGTTGCGCATTGACAATCACACTTCTCCAATTTAAGGAGTGTATTCAAGCATGTAGATTCAGCACTAAACTCGTGGACATTTCTTAGCTATTGTTGATAGCATATATAATATTTCTATATAACCATTGTGTATTCTTTTTATGTATTTTCATGCATGTGTCCTTTTCCAGAGTATATGTATTTCATGTAAACTGTTTGGTTTTTATTTCTGGTAGGATTTGCATGTATGATTACAGAATTATAGTGATAACGAGCAGGGCGGAAAAATCTCTATAGAGACAATCCTTAGCCACACTGAGGTAAAAGCGGGGTCTTGTACTTCTATGACTAGGGTTAACTAGCAAACAAAGAGCAATCTAAATTTATAGTAATGTCGAGTATAGGGCAAGGAAAAAAAGCCACATTACAGGCCTGCTAGTTTTTAGTTCAAAGCATTTTTTATAGTTTTAAATTTTTGCGTTAAAGGTCGTGTTGTATACTGTTAACCGATTTCAAATAATGCAGTGGCAATTTGGTTATCAATATCGCGAGGATTGCAAACATTCTGGGTTTTGGCATCGATTACTACGTGTTAAATTGTTTTGGAAGGTTATACACTTCACTCATGAACTAAAAATATTCAAGATATTGGTAGTTTAATTTGATAACAAGTATCTTTTAATAAATAATATATCGTGTGTTCCAAAAAAACCCATTTAGAGTAGACCTTGGAAGGAAGATAAAAAATCTAGTCTTAACATAAGTCTGTAGCTGAATGTCAGATTGCATTTTGTTTATGAAAACATCTGTCACAGTGACAGGCAAAAGTTTACGCTACATTAAGTTTAATTACATCAAGCAAAAAAGAAAATAGGATGACATTTACACAACAGCGAGTGTATTAATAATAACAGTCAATAAAAATTGTTTTTATTAAGTGTTTTGTATATTTTTAGGAAAATAGTTCAAGATCAAGATGTAATTTAGTTCTGACTTATGGTAGTTCATTTGCTTCAATGTGTATCTATCAAGTTATGGCAAACCTTCAATTTGATCATGGCATGCTGTGAATGAGTTTTTTTTTAATAGTGTTGGATAATACCTGCGTGATTAAGTAAAGTTTCTTTCCATTTCACATTTAAATTTACATTTGCAAGCTAAAAGTGATATGAAATATTTTCTAAATTACATGAGTTGTAGTTGCACATTTTTTTTTTACTGAAGGTATTTGGAAAATTATCTTGATGTTATTATTTATATATACAGTGTGGTCCATTAAGTGTGCAACAAATGGGACATTTTTTGATTACTCGTACAACCGAAATTTAAATGACCGCCAAAAGTTAGTGCATGTTTGATAACTATATCAGAATGATGCATTTAGAATGGCTCCAAGACAAACAGCATACAGTTCAGGTCAAAAATATGAAATTGGTGAAAGAATAAGTCCCCTTATTTAAAAAAAATATACCAAAATTTTATTGAGAAAAGTTGTTTAGAATCAAAAGTTATCCCCAAATACAAAGTCACGGCCTCCTATTCGAACTTTTATTCATTTTTTGGAAGTGTTCCGTTAATACTGATATTCTCTCAACTAACTTTTCAACATTTTTAGTAGTTTCGCTTACATGATTGCACAATCCATGGGAATGTAGTCGTACCTAGTGTTTAAATGCGGCTGTCATGCTTAAAATAAACAGAGATGTTTTCATCTAAATCCTCATGTGCAAAACAAACTTACAGTCGCAAGTTAGAGCAACTTATTACATTGACCTTGAAACACGGTTGTGTCGTCATAAAATCCTAATTAGCACTAAGCATTAATTTTTCTTATAAAATCTTGCAAGTTCCAGGAATTTCAAACCAAGGAGAATGGCGATTTGGACACAAAATGCAGTCGCAATACGAACACGGAGCAGCAGGCTCCTGCAGCTTGCCCCAGAATCGAAACGTCGGCCTTTACATGCGATACTTACGGGCGGAAAGCATGTAAAAGCCAACAGCCACGACAAGTCTAAAGTATCAGATTGGTGTTGATGTAAAGAATTCGTGTTATGTGTGTACTCACAATGCATGTCCCTTTCGTGTTCGTACTCTATGAAAGCATACCCTCCGCGGCTTCCCGTTTACTGTATTGTGAATCAGGACTATCTGCAACAGAAAAGAATTTCACAAACTGCTCTCAGTGGCTGTTATACAATGAGTCGGTTATTTCATTCAAAACAGCACAATTCGACTGAAGTATAGCGTGGTTATCAATAGTTCGAATAACCCATTTCGTGTGAAAGCTGTACTTCTTGTGGAACGGTACAACTAAGCTATAATCAATTGAAAAATAAAGATAAAATAAAGATAATGAAGAACTAGATAAAATTAAGGAATATAAAAGGCAGTGATATATTGTTATAGTATTGACTATATGTTGCACGCCAATATTTATGTAATAGCTACACTACTGCTAAGCCATTCTTGTTTATTTAATTCAAAGTATTTTAAATAAAATATTTGCCCTTATTCAAATTTATTTCATCAAATTATTTATTTGTTTTAATTAGCTCAGTAATAGAACAATCTCTCTTAAATCAGGTCGGTTCTTGCGTTAGAAAACTATCAAAATATTTGTAAATATCGTTTGGTTTAAATGAAAGATTATTTCAGAATTATTTGACAACTCTCAATTGTCACTGTCAGATTATTAATATGACATATAGCTGAATTCATATCCATTCAATACATATTAGTTAAAATATGTTAATAAGTATTCATGTACGTAACCTTTTTATTTTACTGTTGAAATTGATAAATGTTTATTTTACATATACCTGGTTATCTTCTCTTAATTGAATTGATCTAATTCTCTTCTGCCACTTGTGTTTCGTATCTACAACCAAACTTCCTACTTCAACCTGAATCCACAGCGTCACAATGAATAGAACACTATTGAAGTCTCAGTCTCATACAACAATCCCAAAAACTAATCAGCTCTCCTCGATGGTAAATCCTTTGTAGCTCAGCCAACAAGCAATTCCAAGATGTCTTCCCCTTTACAGCAAACTCGCATGGAATCCAACCAACTCCATTCCATAGGCATTTACTTTAATAATGACTTCATGACAGCATACCCATTCAAATTCAATCTCCGATGTATCTACCTTAACAGCAACTCGTATGGAATTCAGCCAGCAATCACAGGTCCAAATTTATTTACTTGGTCCAAATTTATTTACTTCAATTATAAATTTACTCCAATTATAACTTTATGACGGCATATCCATTCAAATCAGTTGCAGACATTCCCGCCTTGACAGCAACTTGAACTGCGGCTCCTCCAATCACTCAGGTTCAAATGAATTCAACTCGCCAATTCCAATATTCTCAATTCTTCTTTAATTAATTAAGTGGTCTTCTTCATGTTAAAGTTTGTATTTTATTTTAAAAATTCTTACATATTCCTTTATTTTTCACTAAATTTCGTCGTTTGCACCCTTGTAAATCATTCCATAAATGAATTACTGATTATAAAAGGGTTTTATTCTTTAATATTAACGATACAAATGGATTAAATGTACATTTTAGAATTCAAAATCAGTTATTATTCTCCTTCATTACTGTTCAAACTTTGTTTAAACATGGATTTAGTATTAAGAGTGTGAAACAAAGTGAAATTGGGCAAATACAAAAACACACGCAAGTGGGTTACAAAACTAGCAAAAAGCGTGCCAATTCCGTGTTTACAAACAGACTTTGAAGTTTATCAAACGCACTAGGTCAGGTTACGACGTATCGCAGCGGCAAGGTGTGCAGTTTGCGCGATAGTGGGTCAGATGACAAACAATCATGTGTAAACGATTACGCTATCTAAATGCATGCGATTGTAATTTTTAATAGTGGGTTAAAACACAGCCCACATTTTCTGTATATACCTTTAGCAATGATAGTGGTTGACGAAGGCAATAATTGTCTGTAACACGGTGGTTTGGCCTGACCATCTCACACTAACTCTTATAACAACGAAATAAGCTCCATCTCCTGTCAAGGAACTAACCTTGTTTTACAAACTATAAAAAAGTGCTAAGTTCCAAAGTGGATTTGGCTACCTTTTATACAATTACAATTTACTATAGTAATGATTATTTCCTTCATATCTATAATAATGTGCAATCACCATGGTTTCTGTCAGTTAAATAATCACAAAAATTCAAACGTTAAAAGTTAACCGCAGTTAAATATGTGTCAAAATTTAATCGCTTGTGAATAATTTTAACATCATTATCAAAGGTGCTTCGACAAGTGAACCTTTCTTGTTGCCTAGGTACAAAATAACAAAATATGTATACAAACAATTTTTTTTTTAAAAGGTTTCTTCTCTTCCTTCGAAAATATTGAATTAGCCGTAAATAAAAGTGTTCCTGAGAATACTAAAAAAACAAAATCATCTGTATGGTTCCAATTAATAGAGTTCTGCAAAATAAGAAAATACGAACTAGCTGAAACAACTACCAAAGAAGAACTTGCAGCAATTTTAACAGATTGGGCATACAATATCCGAAAACAGAATGGGGAAAATTATAAAGGAGTCATAAAAACGATGTGGAACATTACTGCTAAGACGATACAAGGATTATACTACACAAATTACAAGAAGGTAATTGATCCTTTTAACGATATTATATTTACGAAGGCTAGAGATGCACGTAATACTAAGCATATAAAGAACTACACGTTGACGGCAGTAAAAGAAAACTCAGTTCCACGACAATAACAGATGCTAAACATCAAGCAATTGTAAACTTATGGGATGAGAAAATTCCTTTCGGGTATTCCAACCGCAGTACAGCTGTAAGTAAACTTGCAAAAAGTGGAATTGATGAACAACAATTAATAAAACAACCGGCTACGCCACATCAAACTCCATCAAATTATATCTTTAGATGGACCCAGAACACCATGGAAAAATAATCGAAAAAATTAGAAGTGATGTTCAACCACACTTTGACCTGCCGGTTTCCTCAATGTCTACGAAAGAATGTATGATTTCAGAAACACTATTAAATGCAATATCTAATGTAGTTTTGGATGTAGATGCAAAGAATGGAAATGGATTTCAGAATTGCAATTTCTTTATTAATTGTACTAATGTAAATACCAATAAATAATTTAATTCTCCCAATATTTATTCAGGAAATAATCATGCCGAATTTCCGCGTGCATGTAAGTTAGCCTGAATAAATTTCTTAGCAAAACATTCTGACAGAAAACGTCAAAATTTAATCGGCTATTTTAATGCACTTTGGATATTATTGTTAAATAATATACCAAAATGTTTAAAACTAACACCCTGGATTATAAAGGGTGTTCATTAGAATTTGTGGTCTAGTCGGCTTTGGAACTGATGAAGTCATGTCATGCATTAAATCATATGGCTGATAACTGACACTGGTGACACTGTAAGTCTATGTCAAATTCGAGGTTAGCAGGTTAGGTTTTGCGTCAGTCTGCTAACATTGAATTTGACATAGACTTACAGTGTCACCAGTGTCAGTTATCAGCCATATGATTTAATGCACGACATGACTTCATCAGTTCCAAAGCCGACTAGACCACAAATTCTAATGAACACCAGTTATTTAAATACAGTATACTTTTAATTTGACAATTTTCTAAGTAACTTATTCAAATATTAACTCAGCTTAGAACTTTAAAATTACTTCCAACTATCTTATAGTTTGTACTAATTTTTTATTTAATTTTTAATTATAAATTACTCTCTGTTAACACCAAACAATAATTCATATAACTTCAAAGATCATAATTTTAATTGATATTTTAGAACCTTACTTCTGAATATTAAATGCATTACCTGATTTAAATCTTATATGTAATTTCTTAAATAAATTTTAAATAGTTAGTCTGTTCCTTTCCGTTTAAATTTTCCCTTGTACATTTTTATAATTAACAAGTTTTCCTTCCCATAAACTTTTTTCTATCTAGAAATCAACTTTTACCAACAAATCAGTAGTCTTGATTTGTAACTATATCAATATATTAACACTGACCTAATGAAACAAGGGAGAGATACTGATAGACAATTAAAATTCGACCAGATGAAAAGAAAAAACAAGGGATTAACGTCAAAAGAGATTATAAGAAATTGATTATAGATCATAAAGAATGGAAATGGAATGAAGCAAAGGAACTATTAAAGGAAGTGAATGATACAGTAGTGCAATCAGTTAATAATACAACAAACTAAAAACCACAAGGAATGGACACAAGATGACAAAGAAGAACAAAAATACAAAATGAGAAAGAATAAAGACAACCGACTACAGAAACTAGCGACATAGAACGCAAGAGAGATAGATGGGAAAGAATATAAATTGTGCGATGAAATTAACAAACTGAAACTAGAAATAACAATAATGGAAAACAAGAAAAAAGAACAAAGAGAAATATTGTTAAACGAACATACCGAGTGATTTTTTAAAAACTAAATTCCAGCAGGCCCTGGATAGCCTGAATCAGTTGGCAATACTGAAATATATGGTTGGTGACACCGTAAGTCTATGTCAAATTCGAGGTTAGCAGGTTAGGTTTTGCGTCAATCTCTGTCAAAACTGACGCAAAACCTAACCTGCTAACCTCGAATTTGACATAGACTTACGGTGTCCCCAACCATACATTTCAGTATTGCCAACTGATTCAGGCTATCCAGGGCCTGCGGCAATTGAGTTTTTAAAAAATCACTCGGTACATTGGTATATAATGAAGTGACAATAGAATATAAGAAAATGGGGAGAGCATCCTGAAGGAATTCTTACAGTTGAATTAAATTACAATGGAAAAATTGTAATAGCAATTGTTGTTTATGGAATCAACGATGATAGAAAAGTCAAAATTAAGGATACATTTTGGGAACAACTCAGTTTGGTATGTAAAACTGTAAGGAGAATATTATTGTAGCAAGAGATATGAATGGAAGAGATGATATGAGCATGGGTATGATAGGCAGACACACAGTGGGGGATTTCAGCTAAAACGTGGCCAAAAGTCAAAAAATTAAACTTTGTTTTGAAACCTATGGTCGGTAGGAATCGTTTAGGGACTATCCCCTCTATAGAAAACCGTTAGGCCCAGCCCCCTACTACTTGTGGTTGTCGAAATATTTCAGTCTAAAGTTGACCTGCTACAACGACAGTTCCTATATGCGTGCGTCAACGGACCTTATCGAAAACTTTAAATTTTTATAAATTGAAAGTTTTCATCAAAAAAGAAAATTTAAAATATGGATGTGGTTCTTGGAGGTATGTAGAATATTATGAATACTTTACTTTTTCAAAAAAAAAAGGTTGCTGTGTTTGTTTATTACATATAATTATACATCGAAAAAGTGATTACTTGTTTGAAAGAAAACTGATGATACCAAAAGTTTCAAATCCCGCTGAATCCCGCGTTTATTCTGCGATGCACCTAAAGTATAAACTATTAGGAACTGATTATGCAAAAATCAGCTTCTAATATTGTCTAGCCTTGATGTGAGCTATTTTTTTACATCAGCAGTTGGAGCCCTGGGTTAAGGCAACGGTTGAATTTTAGACGTTTTTCGCAGCGGTCGAGCTACAAGAGTCGTTCTGCAGGGTGTTCAGCGGCTTGTATCTGCAGGCCAACGAAGAAAGAGGAGCCCAGGTACCGTGGGACTTGCTGGGGCTCGAGTTGAGCCTTAGTTTCCATTGGAAAAGCAACATAAAGGTCAGGAAAGTTCATCCCAAAGGATTGAATTTAGCGAATTCCAAGCGTGTGCACTTCCTGAGGAAGCGTTCTCTGAGTGTTTTTTGTTTGTAACGTGTATTTACTTACTGCAAACGTTATCACCTAGGCAACGCTTTAATTAAGTAATCACACATAATTGTTGAATAACGAACTTGTTTTGTGAATTGTGAGGTTGGATTGCCATATTTGAATCCAGTATTGTAGTGATTCCAGTAGTTAAATCAACATTATACAATGTGTTTACAATTAATTTATTAGAAAAGATAACACGATAATTAAATTGACAGCAAATGTATTTCCTATAATGCGGCTAATATCTTGTACCCAAGCAGAGACAGATTGAAGCGAGGGCGAAGAATGTGATTCTGATTAAATTGTACAAATATTTGGTCATATAAAAGTTATTAATATAATCGCTCTTCACCAAAATGTCTCAAATTTGTGTACAGTGAACCCAAAAACTCAAATTCCGTATTTTTCTGCTATATGCCACGGTATTTCGATAATCGCACAGCCAGATTTCGGCCGCCATTTTGTTTTAAAAAATTTACGTCCCAGATTCGTATTCAGCGACCCCAAAAATTTATAGCGACTGACTTTTAGCTTTTTCTAATAAGTATTTCGATAATCGAACGCCATATTTTGGCCGCCATTTTGTTTTCAAAAATTTCCGTCCCAGATTCGTATTCAGCGACCCCAGAATAGTATAACGACTGACTTTTAGCTTTTTCGAACAAGTATTTCGATAATCAAACTGCCATATTTCGACCGCCATTTTGTTTTTGAGAATTTGCGAATATTCGTATTCAGCGACCCCAAAAACTAAAAAGTACTAAGTTTAGTACA